>VWZX01009802.1:583017-631334 GCA_013399015.1 Galbula dea
TTAGCCTGGAGAAGAGGAGGCTGAGGGGAGACCTTATAGCTCTCTTCAGCTACTTGAAAGGTCAATCTAGGGAGGCGGGTGTTGGCCTCTTCTCCCCTGTGACTATTGACAGGACTAGAGGGAATGGGCTTAAGCTGAGCCAGGGTAGGTTTAGATTAGATATTAGGAAGAATTTCTTTACTGAAAGAGTGGTTAGATATTGGAATAGGCTGCCCAGGGAGGTGGTGGAGTCACCATCCCTGGAGGTTTTTAAGAAGAGGATAGATGTGTTTCTTCAGGGGATGATTTAGGGGTAAGAGTAGTGTAGGGCTATCAGTTGGACTAGATGATCTTGAGAGTCCTTTCCAACTGTAATGGTTCTGTGATTTTTCCTGCTCATGGGGAAGAGACTCTCAGCTACAACCTTTTTTCAAGTTGAAGAATAAAAAGTCCATGATGTAATTTTTTCTCTGAAATAACACTTGTATTACAGCAGTGGTTAGCAAAATGAGTCTAAGGAGGGGAATCTAATGCCTCATGCTCAGCTTGAGCAAATCCCAGAAGACAGAATGGCTTGTTCTGCCACTGAGGTCAGTGTGCTGAAGGAGCTGGTTTCCTATCTCACTTCCTTTGTGGGATTGGTGCCCATAACAACACCCCTTGGCAGCTGAGATTGCAGTGCCCAGCCCTCTGCAGTACTGTTCCTCTCAGCACGCTGACCTAGAATACTGCCCTAGATCTGTTCCAGAGGATTTCTTTGTTTTCCCTTTCTATCTTGTCAGAAAGCCCCCTCAGGATGTTAAATTGGTTGGTAGTTGCAATGTGATAAATTGGCTGCTAATTAGTTTTATTCTGGAAACATTAATTCTTACCTTTTAAAATTAGTTTTCCTACTCTGCACTTGTCCTGACACTTCACTACTTCTGACACAGCAGAATGTTAATTAATCTTCTGAATTCAGCTATTTGTGTAAATACAGATCATGTAGGCTGCTGTGATGGTTCCTATTACATGGTTTTGGCTTTGTACAACTGTGACCTGGCCAGTTCCTTGACTATCAGCAGTTCCAAACATGTGTGGTGTCCCTCCATCACCCATTTTTCATTTAGTGCAGTGCTTTTCCTATGATAAATCACAGCCCTGAGACTTAGCTGCATGCAGAGTAATTAGTATCAAGCCCCTTCATACTGAAGTGTTTAATTGTCAGCTATGAAATGCTGACTTTGGCCTGTGTCTAAGAGACATAAATAATGCTCTAAAATAGGAAATGATGCTGTTGGCTGCTCAGAAGAACACTGGCCTTTGAAGTGGTCAATATAATCCAGAAATCATAACAATCTGCTACTTGTTTAATGGCTTCCATGGAAAGACTCTTCTGGTCTCAGTCCCATTCTCTGAGGAGAAATGACCACATAATTGATGGGGGTTTGTTTTGTTTTTAAACACTGGCTGATGTCCTTTTGAAGGAAGAAGTCTGTGAGGCCAACAGCTGAGTGCTTTTTTTTAACCATTTCTGACTACAGCACTTCTCCTTTCATTTAAGGTTTAAAGTTCTTTGTGGTTCCCTTTATGCCAGCAGTTAACCTTTTCTCTGGATAAATCCCAAAATCCAGCTGTGGGGGAGCTGCTGGGCTTGTGTTAGCAATATGGGGTGTCAAGTAAGTCTGACAATGTGCCTTGGAGTTTCCTGGGTTATGGTAGACTCAAATATTGTGTTTCAGCTGCATTTGCCTGCTGAGGGTTATCTGTATGCTGCTGTTTCATGAAAGTGGGGTCCTGGAGCTGCTTGTGATTTGGCAGGGGCCACTTGTGATATCAGAAGAACTCTGTCCTGGAAAGCTGCTGCTGTGACCTGTTGGCACTGAGTGTTTACAGATACCTGTCTAGGTAAATGTTATGTTAAAAGAACATTGAAAGTATTGAAAAATGTATGTTTCCAATGGATTTCTCCACTTAATTGTTCCATTCCTCACAGATAAAGTTTCTACATTTCCTCTCTGCCTCAGTTTCCTCATTTCCCTGCTTCTTGTTCTCTTTTGCTTATGTTGGAGTCTTTGAAAGGCTCATTCTTACTTCCCTCTACTTCACATCACATCAACTCTGAATTGTTGACACAATCTCTTTGTCCTCCTCCTAGAGAGTTCCCTGCTATGGGAATAAGCTTCCATCTTCCTCTGTCCTGGGGAACCTTCCTGGGTCTTCCTCAGGTTCTTCCACATCCTTCTGCTACTTCCAAATCTCTCCACCTCCACCCAAGACCAAGATTTGCAAAAATCTGTTCATGTTGACAAAAATGTTTCTATCTTGGAGTTGTTTTCCCTTTACAACAAACTTTGTCTGGTTTCCACAGATAGAAGTCATTACAGTTTAATGATCCTTGATTCCCATTCCCCACTCAAAGGCCAGTTGGCTACCACACATCACCAGCCTCTTGTGATCTAACTTGAGTGTGGATAGACAGAGGCTCCAAACTGTTGCACTTGACTTACTGAATGTTTAAAGCCTCATTAAACAACATTAGGAAGTTCTGTTCTGGCACCTTCATGAAGATTTGGCTTTGGAAGATTCACAGAATCACAGAATGTCCTGAATTGGAAGGGAGCCATCAGGATCATCTAGTCTAGCTCCTCTCTATGCACAGGATAACCCCAAAGTCACCCCATGTGTCTAAGAGCATTGGCCAAATGCTGCTGGAATTGCAGGAGAGTTGGGGCCATGACTGCATCCCTGGGGAGCCTGTTCCAATGCTCCACCACCCTCTGGGAGAAGAACCTTCTCCTAAATCCAACCTAAACCTCCCCTGGCACAGCTTCATGCCATTCCCCCAGGTCCTGTTGCTGGTCACCAGAGAGAAGAGATCAGCTCCTGCCCCTCCTTCATCTCTGCTGAGGAAGTTCTAAACTGCCAGGAGGTCTCCCCTCAGTCTCCTCTTCTCCAGCCTGAACAGACCAAGAGATTTCAGCTGTTCCTCATGTGGCTTCTCCTCCAGACCCTTCACCATCTCTGTGGCCTCCTCTGAACAGTTACCTTGGTTACAAAGCAGTCATCTGGAAACATTATATTGACAATGAAGTACAGAAGCTCTTCAAATGTAGAGCACAGACCACATATTCTAATATGGATGGTGTTTTACCTGGTGAGATTAGTTCCTGGACATTGCATTCTACAGAATTTAGAATAAGATTTAACAGGTAGTGTTGGTGCAGTAGCATCTCATTTTTAACTGATGATATCATGTGTGCAATGCTATATTCCTGGGGTGAAATCTGAAATACTGAGCTGAAAGAAACTCTAGGGGCAATAACTGCCTGGCAGAAAACACTTCTCAGATTTAAAAATGTGACTTTTGCAGCTCCTTACAGAAGTTTTACTTGGAGTGAAGAATTTTATCCTCAAGTGTTGGCCTTCCCTTGGACAAAACAAAAGTGGTTTGAAGTTTAATATCCTAAATCTTCAAGTTAACTGATTCAGTACAGGGAAGAGACCAATTTTCACTTAATTATTGAACTGAAGTGTGAAGTGCTAAGTGTTTCAAGTCATGACTGCAGTTTATAATGTAAGGAAGCCAGGAGCTTTGCAGACTTTGGCATTCTTGGGTCATATTTTCTTTTGTTTTAGCAACAAACATAACTTTCAGGATGTGTTGAATGTAAATTTTGCATACAAACTTTGCTGACAGAAAGCTGTGGTGTTTTCCTCTTTACCTTTCACCAGTGTGTAACTAAATTGGAGTTTGCCCTAAAAATACTTCTGTGCATAAGTTAGATTAAATTCTCCATTAAGCCTGAGAACATCAATTTTAATCAATGAATAAATGTATATATTTGGAACCAGGATTTCTCAGTCATTGGTCTCTTTAATACCTTCTAATCATAGCATTTAGGGTAACACTGAGGAGCTATAAATAAATATAATATAGGTAAAAACAGAACAATACTGTTAACAATTCTAGATCAATTAGAAGTGGTCTAAAAGGACATAGTTTGTCATGAACACCTGTTTTTAAAGGTGTGCACAGAGACAATGAATCCTCCTGTAGTTGAGGCTGGGTCAAAGTCAAGGAGGAGGCAGAAGTATCAACTTGTCAAGGAGGTGATTTACATATTATTAGAAGCCTTTACTTTCTGTCAAATTTTATTAAGCTTGCTGTGACCTACTTTACAGTCTTATGATGAGATGAAGAATTCCAGTGTGTTCTATCTGTAGCTCACAACTTGTGTGTACATTACCACTCTTGTTTTATTGGGAATAATCCAGAGTTTCTCAGTGTAAGCCTTTGAGTAAGTCCTTCATTCATTTTTCTATACTTATTCCTTTGGTTGCTTGCTTGCTAGATTGGGGCTGGGATTTTGGTTTTGGTGGATGGGGGCTGGTGTGTTTTTGGTGGGTTTTGCTTTTCTAAGGTGGTAAAAACAAAGCCACTCCCAGCTGTTGCCATAGCTGTGGTGATAAAAGGTTTTTGTGGCAATGACTCCCAAAATTTTTGCCCAGGACTCTGACATTTGGGTATTTGTGGGTATGTTGCAGAATGTAGTGACTTGTAGAGGTACCAAAGTGTCTCCAGAAGACCTCTGTTGGATACCAAAATTAAGATTAGATACTTCTGTGTGATCATAGAACAGCCTGGGTTGCAAGGGACCTTAAAGATCATCTAGTTCCAACCCCCCTGCCATGGACAGGGATGCCACCCACTAGACCAGGTTGCCCAGGGCCACATCCAGCCTGACCTTGAACACTGCCAGGGATGGGACAGCCACAGTCTGTCTGGATTGTGATGAGTAGGCATGAATTAATTAGTCTACTGAGATACAGGTATAGTATCTATGGGTATTGTATAGTGTATTTTACTATTTAGTTTGGACTAGGTGATTTTTTCCAACCTAAGTGATTCCATGACTCTTAACAGTGACTACTTTGCCACTTGTGTGCTGCCCCTTCAAGCTACTTCACTAGAACTCAGAGGATGTCATTCTACATGCCTCCTGTGTTGCTTATAAATAATCTGTAGTTTTGAGAAGCAGAAATTATCAGTTCCTGTGCATCAGTACTTTTATAGTTGAACCAAATCAGAATTAAGTATGAAGCTGTAAATTGGGACAGATAATGCTCTCAAAGATGGGAAGAGGTTTTGTTTAATAAGGGAGGAGTTGAAACTCAAAAGAATCTCTCATTCAATACTAGCCTAAACTCAGGAGGCAGGAGATAAAATATATGTCTGAATTGGCCCAGTTTTTGCTCTTACTATACTCTGCTTAGCTTTTGTGTTGCTGAAGCCAGAGAGTTGACTGTTTTCCCTAATTTTTGGAATAAATTAAGTATAATTTAAGAATTGTTAAAGGGAGATAAAACTACCCTAAAACATAAAAGCCAGAATTCCATGTCCTGCCAACTAATTCTGCTTCCCAGTCCTAGCCTTACAAGTCTTAAATAGGGCTATACATTGATGAAACCAGGTCAACCCTGAATATTTTATGTAAATCCTTAGTCCTGATGGAGTACTTTCACAGCTCAAAAGCCTACCTGGGCAAATCAGATTGCAAGGTTTGAATCATTAAAATGATATTTTAGTCTTGATTTGGCATGTACTTGCCCTACATTACAATAATTCCATTAATCAGGTTAGCATTTGTAATGGGAGACCAGTTTCCACACTTCCTGTCAGGCCAATTTCTGTGTCAAATTAAAGCTGTTTTCAGATTAACTTGTATTTCTGCTTCATCCATCACTGTTTGGTCACTCCTTTCCCTGCTGGTTGCTTGCTAAGTGCCAGTGTTGGTTGTCTCAGTCTTTTCAAACAAGAAGCAGGGACAGTGGCCAAGTGGACAGGTTACACATCTGCTTGATTTCAGTTAGCTTATTTCAACTTTATTTGCCTGATAGATGCTGAAGGGGCTGGAAAATCTTCCTGAGGAGGAAAGGCTGAGGGAGCTGGGGCTCTTTTTAGCTTGGAGAAGAGGAGGCTAAGGGGTGGCCTCATCTATGCTTTTAAGTATGTGAAGGGTGGGTGTCAGGAGGATGGGGTCAGGCTCTTCTCAGTGAAGCCCAGTGCCAGGACAAGGGGCAATGGCTGTAAGCTGAAGCACAGGAGGTTCCATGTGAATACAAGACCAAGTGCTTTCCCATTTGAGGTGCCAGAGCACTGGCACAGACTGCCCAGAGAGGCTGGGGAGTCTCCTTCTCTGGAGAGATTCCAAACCCATCTGGCCATGCTTCTGTGTGACCTGGTCTAGGGAATCCTGCTGTGGCAGGGGGGTTGGACTGGATGATCTTTGGGGGTCCCTTTCAACACCTAACATTCTGTGAACCTGTATCTGGTTTGCCTGGGACTGCCCAGCTGCTTGTCAAGACCTTGACTAGTTTCTCTCAAGAACTATTTAATGATGCAGGATGATACCATGTGTCTCCCAGGACTGATTTCTTGCAAATACATCACTGTTCACCATGCTTTCCTGGACCTGTGGTACCCCATACATATTCCTAGTCTCCTGTGCCAAATCTAGAGGGAGGGGTAAGGAAAGAAGTGTTACAGTGGCAGCTATTTTTAGTGACTCTCCCAAGATATTAAAACCCAAAAGAACTATCTTCTCTCTTGAAGTACTGGTATGTAGAAAGGTAAATATGGAGATGCAGCAAAGAATTGGAATAGAAGCATTGAAAGAGGATTGTTTGCTCTCACACTTCCTTCCCCCAGACACTCCCTTAGCAGCAATCTTTACTGTTCTGATTGGTTGCATAGGTTTTCCTCATGCTTTTGTGTGCTTTCATAAAGAGCTGCCAACTGAACCTAAACTGTCTTCACCCTTGATTTTTTTGGAGTAAAAATCATAGATTCATTATGGTCAGAAAAGCCCTTTGAGATCTTGGAGTCCAACCAGCCACCCAACACTGTCATGCTCACCACTAAACCATGGCCCCAAGCACCACATCTACACAGTTTTTGACCTCTTCCAGGGCTGGTGACTCCACCACCTCCCTGGGCAGCCTGGTCCAATGCCTGGTAACCCTCTCAGGGAAGAAATTCTTCCTAAAATCCACTCTGAACCTCCCTTGGTACAACTTGAGGCTACTTCCTCCTGTCATAAAAGACATTGTTGTTAAACAAGATGAGTAGAACATGAAGGTTCTGATTTTCTGCAGTTACACTTCTGGAAGTCCACTATAACACCAGAGATACTCTTAAAAGTATATATCCAGGTAGATTTTATTCTTATTCTTATTATTATTGTGGTTATTATTTTTCCAGAGCTTTTATGGGGGGGAAAAAAGTTGTTATATTTCTGCTTGTTATATATATTTTAAGATACTTATTGGGATTGTGTTAAATATCCTTGAAGTTTTAACTTGATGGAGATTATGAATTAGTGCTGAAACTCTGCAGGGCTAAATAGGCTGTTTTCCTGCTGGCTCAACTACTGAAATCAGAGTGAAAAGTATAGTGGTTCTTTCCAACCATTAAACCTACTAAACCAGCTTTAGGCCAGAGTGAGATGTTTAAACTTGTTTCTAGCACTGAGGATTTTCCCAGGAGAGAGGAGTTTTGCTTTCTTAATCCTGATAGCTGTATTCAAGTGGATTTGAAACACCTCTCAGCTACACTAGATCAAGACAGTTCTGCCTCATTTAGGATAAAAAACATGTGCCAGAGCCCTTGTAAGTGATTTGTAATCATTGTCTTTCTTAGTTGCACTTATTCCACACCTTGCCCAACTATCTTGTCTGGTCCAGAGTTTGTATCCTCAGAAAACTGGCTGATCTGTAGGACAGGCTCCAGAAGCTCCTAGTTAATTTGTAATGCTGGCTAAATTGCACAGTTTGTTTATTGCATAAGTTGGTGGGTTTGGTTTCCAATAATTTGAGATGTGCAGCCAAAAAAATTGACCTTTAAGAAATATATGTTGGAGGTGGCAATGTAGGGAAGCCTCAGAGTTTATGAAAGAATAATTTCTTGAGTTGTTAAATGCTTGAGAGAACATTGCAGGTAGGTTAAAGTCAAAATAGACAGAAGGTTTAGTGTTACAATGAAAACCCTTAAAATGAATGTATAAAGGAATAATTAAATAGCAGAGAAATACAGACTACCTGGGTCAGTGCTCCACCCTCCAAGGAAAGAAGTTCCTCCTCAGATTTAGCTGGAACTTCCTCTGCTCCAGTTTGGGCCCAGTCTGTAAGGTCATTTGATGGCTCTGTCTGCTAGAAAGAGTTCACTCTGGAAGATGAGGGTTCTGGGCTCTTTTGTAGCAGTGAAGTAAACTTAGGCTCTGCTTTTCTTGCCTTCCTTGAATGCTATTTATTACTCAAAACAGGAGCAAGCAGTGAAATACTAAGGGGAAACCAGTCTCATTTGCCAAACTCTTTGATTCCAAGCCCATGGAGTTTCTCAGCTGCTGTATTGTTTGTCTGTGTTCCCCTTGGGGGTGTCTGGTAGTTGGTGAAGAGGAATGCTGTAGCTTGCAGAGTGCTCTTGTTGCCTTGGTGCTTCACAAGACCACAGCTCTTCTGAGCTTTGGTTTGCATGGTGCTACTTGCAGTTGGTTAAATGCTGGGAAACTCTGCCCCACAAATCTGGAGCAACATGTTGTGTTGTAATGCTTTTGGGGAGGAAAGAGGAGAATGGGGAAATGTGTGGTCATTAGACCTTAGACCATACCCAACCTTCTTGCATTCCATCAGTGTGAAGTTGTAAGGGTGGCCTCAGCTACTTCAAGCCTGTTTTCAAAGAATCATCTTGTATGACATGGAAAGAAGTGAACCTTCTGGCATAACACCATAGATCCTAGCACCAGAGTATTACCAGGGATCTGGATGGATTTTGAGTCTCTGAAATGTCAGGTTTTGGTGAGCACCAGCTCAGGCTTTAAGGAGGTCCAAAATGTACTGAAGATCTCTAATATCTGTGATCACAGGGCTTTGATGGCCCTAAGGTGATGCACTTGTGTTGTGAATACATTAACCTCTCTTCTTCACCATACCTGGTGCTTAAGGAAGTTACAGAAACCCCTATTTTAATTGATTATAACCAGAAGCTTTGCTTCTCCAGAGGTTCTGAACAAAACATGAAGCCTTTTTCAAGTTAAAATCAAATAGCAATAACTCTTTTCCTTGATCATGCTACTAAAAATAAGACAATTACTTCAAGTTTGGAAGTGCACAGAACTTTGGGAATACTTAGTCTTGGGAAAAAAGTCCTGGTGAAAGAACTTAGTTATTTTTAACTAAAAAGAGGTTGTTCTCATAGAAAATGTCATCTCAACATAATCTACTTTCTTTCCACTTACTCATTTCTACTAGCTGGATTTTTTTTTTGAGCTTTGCTGTTTCCAAGTAAAGAGAGAGAATGACTCTTAACCCATACTCCCTGCTCAGATGGCACTCAGAGCATCCATGCTGCATCTGCAGGGCTACAGTAGAGGATTGTTAGTGAGACCAACTGCATGTAGATTAGTTCCTTGATTATAATTTCCTTGAATTCATGAAATCTATACCTGACTGTACTGAGTCCACTTTGCCTTCTGACAGGTTTTCTATTCCTTCACTGTGGAGAAGGAGAGTCCTGAGCAAGTTCCTAGGGAGGAACTGTATCATGTTTTCATAGACTTTAAGGTTTACTAGACTTGTAAAGACCTGGTTTATTTGCTTTTTACCTGAAAATTCTTAGTTCCAGAACTCTTGGCAGCCATTCTCAGGAGCAGATAGGTGCCATCACTTGTCACTTGAAGAGCTCTTCTCTAAGATACAGTGCCTATAGCTAGGGTATCCAAGAGTTAGCAAAAATGTTTGCAGGCTTTGGGAGAAGCAATCAAACTATTATAGGCATTGGCCCAGGCTGCCCAGGGCAGTGGTGGAATCACCATCCCTGGAGGGTTTAAAAAGTCCTCTGGATGTGGTGTTTAGTGGCATGATGATGCTAGGTTGGTGGTTGGACTTGATCTTAGAGGCCTTTTCTAACCTTAATGATTCTGGGATTATCAAAGAGATAAGGTTCCTGCCTATAGCTGAAATGCAGGATAAAGAGATGATGAGAAGAGTTGAGAAATGCTCAGACAGTCACACTAAACTGATTATCTGTGTTAGAATTGTCCTATGGGGATTTGAAAGTGATTACCTTGCTGAATGCAGATGTTGAGACCAGCACAGGAGGGGAATAGTGTCTGCTGCAGCTCTGTATTTCAGACTTGGCATTTGCATTACCTGGATAGGTAGCTTCTGCTACTGGCAGTAGGAATTCCAGGTGGTTTGGGTCTGGGGTGGTTTGGGTCTGGGGTGGTTTGGGTCTGGGGTGGTTTGGGTCTGGGGTGGTTTGGGTCTGGGGTGGTTTGGGGTTTTCTTTTTGGACAAGTGAAGAAAACTTACACTTTGCCTGGTATTTTCAGAGCTTGGATGTTGCTGCAGTTTTTCATTTGTATTTTATTTCTTGTGCCTTGAGGTATTTTCACCAAGAGCTGCTCAATCAGCTTTCTTATTAGGAACATTCCAAGCAAGCACTTATCTCTAAGAACAATTGAGCAGCAACTGAGGTGTTCAAGAGCCCCACGTGGCTCAGGAGTCCTGGACTGTCAGCATCTGACCTATGTTTTATGATCCTTTTAATTGTGGGGTGTATACAGACAGGCAAGAGACCTTGCATTCCTTCATTTCAGTATAAATTTGAGTGTTTATCCTGAGTAGTCTGCAAGAGATTGAAGGATCACTGATGTTATTGGCCCTAACATTCCTATAGATGATGTTTATTGAAAGGAGATTAGATTGATTGCCTCACAGTCCCTTTCTGCTCCTCTCTCACTGTCTTCATCAGCTTGGTTTTGGTTTGCAGCAAGCCTCCTAGGGTATCTGGAGGCTGCACAATGCATTACTGAACAGATGCCTGAATTAACTTGTGTATTAGAAGCATGGGCATGGAGCTTTGCTATCACCCCACTTCTTCCAGATCAATTCATATGTAGGCAAAGCTCAATGCATCTGGTTTTACAGCCTTTTTACAGTAGGCTTTGGCCATTCTGCCTTAGCAAGGTTCTGTCCCTCTCTGGGTTTCTGCTGCTAAAAATTCTGCCTGTTTAGACATCTGGAAAGATTCTTTTGAGGAGAAAAAGCTGCATCCTGCTGTAGCTAAGGTGCAGAGAGGGTGACAAGAGATTGCTTATTTAAACTTTCCCACAAGAACAAGGGGACAGGAAATGTTAAGTGGCTCTGTAAAACAAAAAGATGATTTTTCTCTTTCTAATAAGCATATTTAAACTGAAAAGCTTAGTTTGTGGACAGTGACATCAGGGTGCATGTGAAGCCTGGTTAGGCCAATTCATAAAAGAAAAATCCATCAGTGGTTGTTGAACAGGCTCAGGAGATCCATGTGCCACAAAATACCAAGAGCTCTTCTGTTGACATGTAGAAGGAGGACATGAAGAAAATCTTGGCACAATTGATTAATTTGAGCAGTTAATCACAGATAGGTAACTCAAGTGGTTATCTGTTCTTCTCTTTCTTGATTCTTTCTCCAAAGTTCTTCTGGAAATTGATGGTTTCATAACTTGGGATTCACTGCATCTGTGGCACCCTAACAATTTGAAGCTTGACATTAAATCCCAAAGCTACTTTAATATGTATTTAATGGTGAAGGGCTTGGAGGGAAAGGCTGAAATCCCTTGGTCTGTTCAGGCTGGAGAAGAGGAGACTGAAGGAAGACCTCATGGCAGTTTAGAACTTCCTCACCAGAGAGGGAGGGAGAGGTGGGTGCTGACCTCTTCTCTCTGGTGACCAGGGACAGGATCCAGGGGAATGGCATGGAGCTGTGCTGGGGGAAATTCAGGTTGGATGTGAGAAAGAGGTTCTTCCCCCAGAGAGTGGTGGAGCATTGGAACAGGCTCCCCAGGGAGGCTGTCATGACACCAACCCTCATGGAGTTTAAGAAGCACTTGGCCAATGCTCTTAGGCACGTGGGGTGACTTTGGGGTTGTCCTGTGCCTGCATAGGAGTTGGACTTGATCCTTGTGGGTCCCTTCCAGCTTGGGATGTGATTCTGTGAATATTGCATGGCACTGCCTTTATTCTTACTATATGATTTTCCTTCCTGTATGGGTTAGGTTTTTAGGTCTTGTGTTGTTGTCTTACTTTCTTGTCCTCTGAGTAGCCTTTGGCAGCAAGAAAATGCTTAATAATAGCAGCAGGCTGCTGTATTTGAGCTCAAGTTGCTAAAACACTTCTGAAAATCTATCCTTCTACAAACTTCTGCTGTGGAGTTCCACATTCCTCCTGGGGCTGAGAGGTGATTGAAGAGGGCATCAATCACTATGCCTGTGCTTGAAATGCAAGCAGGGCATTTGTATGACCTTCAGATGCTCCAATGACAAAACCAAAAATGTATCTGGATAGAAGTGCTTTTGGTTCCTTAGCTTCCTGGGGACATGCATGTGGACAGCACATCTGCAAAGACTGCAGATGCTGGTAGGTGAGCTATATTTAGAGTGGAGTTCTTTTTTCTCCCATCTGGCCTCCTTTTCTAAGGTCTTTCTCTTCTCCTGTCTGTCCTCCTTTACTAAGGTCTCTGCTATCCAGTTGCAATGGAAGTAAGAGGAGGTGGTAACCACACCAGCTACTGTTAGAAGAATGAAAATGGTGCCTGTTTGGTGCACATGGGTTGGTGAATGCTGTCTATATAAAAAGGCCAATCCTATGAGTGTGACAAATGTGTATAATGCTCTTCTGTTAGGTTGAGAACATCCTAAGCCATGATCACTGCAGAGTGATTAGTCATGTAAGTATATATATTATATGTACTAGGAGGGAGAATTAAGGAACTACTAGGAGGGAGAATTAAGGAACTACTAGGAGGGAGAATTAAGGAACTACTAGGAGGAAGAGTTAAGGAACTACTAGGAGGAAGAATTAAGGAATATCTGCAGTGTTGCAGAACAATGTGGTCATTGGAAGAAAGGGCAAGAGGTTGATCATGTTTATGTCATGGCTTGGTTAAGAACTCTTAGTTCTTAACTATCTAGCTGAATAGTTCCTAGCTGAACCCTGTGATCTCCTCTGCTGGAACTGCCCATGACTTCAGTGTGTTCTTCCCTGTAGTCTACTTGCATGCATGTGCCAGAGGTAAACTCTAGTATCTAAGTAATAAAACCTGAAAGTCAGAGCAAAGTCACATCCTACCAGTGTGACAGGTGATATTGGCTCTTCAGGAGAGAATTACTGGCTTTCTTTTTATCTCATGGAGTTTAAAAGGGACACATCTTACAAGTGTCATATCACCCAAGGATTGGGTTTGGGTTTACATGCTTCTGTTAATTCATTGTATTTCAGTGGCTGTATTGGCAGGCTTCAGAACTCTGCTTTGGTTTATTAACTAACCAACCCCAGTTCCCTCAGCTTCTCCTCATATCACTTGTGCTTCAGACCCTTCCCTAACTGTTGCCCTTCTTTGAGACATGCTCCAGCAGCTCAGTGTCCTTCCTGTAGTGAGGAAGGCCCCAAACTGAACACAATACTTGAGTTGTGGCCTCACCCATGCCAAGTATAGGGGAACCATCACTTCCCTAGCCCTGCTGGCCACACCATTTCTGATCCAAGCCAGGATGCTGTTGGCCTTCTTGGCCACCTGGGCACTCTGCTGCCTCATCTTCAGCCCCTGTCAACCAGCACCCACAGGGTCCTTCTCTACCAGGCAGCTTTCCAGCCACTCTGCCCCAAGTGCCATTGCATGGTGGTGGTGTGGCCAGGGTGCTGGACCTGGTGCTTGGCCTTGTTGAACCTCAGCCCATTGCCCTCACCAATCCATCCAGCTTGTCTCAGCAAGGGAAGCCTATTTCTGCAGCTCTTGGTCCTGCCTGAGCTCATGACCTGGTCTCCAGCCCCTAACCATTTCCATTAATTTGGGATTGTATGGAATGTGATGTCTATAGCACTCATTAAGTGAAGATAAAATGAAGTTTTCCTTTTGTGGCTTGTGAGTGGTAGAGATGGCAACACAAATATTGTCACTTCCAGCTTGCAGAAGTCTGAGGGCTGATGTGTGAGCATTTGGAATAAACCAGTTTCTGTCCTCCAGGGTAGTTATGGCCTAGCTAAGTGTTCTCCAGTACAACCTTTCTATTCATGTATGTGGTTTGGGGTTTTTCCAAGTTCTGTATTTTAATTTTTCTGCTGATAAAATTGCTTTAACCTCTGCTTCTTTCTCCAGCTGATTCAATTTCAGGAAGCCTATGTGTTCCAACACTTCAGTTCAACTGTTAATATACTGGTTCTGTGCACTAGAAGGAATCATAATTTCTATTTTAACATTCTAAATAATTGAAACTTCTTCTCTTTTTCCCAGTGATAGCTGGTTTTAGAGGGACAGTCCCACATGGCCTATCACTGGAGATTGGAGACACTGTTCAAATACTGGAGAAGTGTGATGGTGAGTTGACTGGCTGGAATTCCTCTGGGAATGAAATTTCATCTCTTGTTCATTTGAACCCCATTGCTATTAATTTGTATTCCTAAATTAACACATTTTTTCAGTGAATAATACAGCACAATCTGGCAATTTCTTCTTTTTTTCCACAATTCTACTGAGTTCTAATCTCTATCATGTTATGAGGTATTAAATTGCACTTCATTCTTTTAATTTCATCTCCCTGTAATAAACATTCATAGGAATGTTCATGGGATTCAGAGGGGTGAATTCACAGGATAGCAGTGAAAACAGCAAGGAGTTTTCATTGTGATTCTTTCTTGGTGTCTCCAAAGGCAGCCTGGCTGCTAGCAGGACCCTTTCAACTGAATTCAAAGTCATAAGTTTCAATTTTAAAGCAGAGTAAAACACTCTTCTTCCTCTGTTTTGAGGTAGAGAATACTAATATGACTTTAGCAAATGTGTAAGAGCAATAAAGTTGCATTTTTATCATAATCTACCTACTTGATACAGTACCTGAGGTTTACCTGTCCATATGACTGTTTGATCATTTAGGGTTATAGAGCTATTTTTTGGGTTCTTATCAGGTTTATATGCTGTTAGCCTTGTCAGAAATGTTCTTAAGGCATAGGATCTCCTTTTTTGGATCAGGTATATTATGAGTCCTGGATAATGTGGTAGATTTAGAGCATGAAGTCCACCAATTATTTGTAAATAAATGTTGACAGTGAATACAAAACAATTTCCCTTTTGACTGCTGTAGTGTCTAGTGCAAAACACACCTGGGTTACAGTGTTAGGAACATTGGAGGATACAGGGTTAAAGAATTCCTGGTGTTGTCTGAATTAAGTCATCTGAATATGAGCTGGTTAAAAAAAACCCAAACCCTCAAAACCTTTCATTGTATGGAAAGTGTTTGAAATAAGAGCAGTCTGACAGAGAGCTGTTATACCTGTCCAAAAGGGAAAGAGATGAAATCTGTTTTACATATGGACATGATTTGCATCCTTTAAAAGGCAAAATGTTCTTTTTTTCACAGGATGGTACCGAGGATTTGCCTTAAAAAACCCCAATCTTAAGGTAAAGGGTTCATTGCAGTTGGGATTTCTTTGGCATAAATGGATATTTACTTTTTATGGCTCAGTGTAAGTTATATGGTATTTACTCTTAACAGAAAGCTAAAGCTTAGTGTCCAGTATATTATTTGTATAGGTATAAGTACAGAATATATAGAGAATGTGTGTATATAAATATATATATATATATAAAAAGTATAGATTTGGGTATGGATCATGCTTCTGAGGTGCTCCTGTGTCTTAGGCTGATACACTGTGCAAATCTGAGGCTCTGGTGAAGCTTCTCTCTTTCTGATTTTGAGATTGTGAACTGAAGGGAAAAGACTGCAGAGAATACACATTGTAAACACTGTTGGCAAAGTTGCTTAAACTGCCTGGGTTTTTTTTGCTTGATGTTAGGAATTAATTTAGAGGGGTGAATGGAGACAGCTAGGATATAGGAGCCACATGCAGAGTGTCAACTGAATAAAAGATAGCTCTTGTCATGTATATGCTTCATTTTATTTTCCTTTGCTGTGTAGTCTTTGATTTCCATAGTAGTACAGCTGATAGTACTGTAAACCACAGTTAACTGGTTTTTTTTCCCCTGCATTCAGACATGAAATATTGTGAAATTTCTACTTTTGGCATTTGTTCCTGGTGAATATGTTTAAGCTCAACCTGTCTTTGATTTTCTATTCTCTTGATCTCTTGTGTTATCTTGCCTCTGTGACTAAAGATTTTGGGATTCATGTGGGAAACCATTGCAAGATTTCTTCTTCTTTTTTTTATTAATCCATGTGATCCTAGAGTTTTTACTCTTATTAAAGCCATTGAAGATCTCAAATCATGTTACTCCTTTAACCCTCCTTGAAAGCTTTGCTCTTCATTTCCAAGCCTCTTTAGCTGCAGAGTAGAGCACATGTACCTTAATTTCCAAAGTGTTTAGAGGTGTTTATCTGAAGTCATTGGCCTGTTGTGCCTAGGCCTGCAGTCTCTGCCCACATGAATGTCCTTTGCTTTCTCTGTGAGCAGTAATGTTAGCAACAGAGTGGAATCTGATGTTCACTCCTTTGACCTCCTTGCTGTATCTTGCACTTGGATTGATAAAAGACACAAGCAGTTGGGATGTGTTGCTGCAGCTTCTGTGTCTTTTGTTGCAATTCTCACCACATGCTTGCTGTCAGTCTTGCTTTGTTGCCTGTCAAATGTGTTGGGTGAAGTTAGGGATAGGTTTTCTAAACATGCCTTGATGTGTGAAGAAAGGAGATGATGGATTTTCTGCTTTCCTAGCATGAAGGCAAACACTTGGCTGCACTGGGTTTTTGAAGGGAGCCTCTCTGAAAGTAGTAAGAGCACCTTGTAACTCACTGCACTTGGTCTTGGTGTTGCTCTGTCATGATTCTCTGCTGGCTTTGACACCCAAAAGTAGTTCTCTGTGGCAGGTGCTCTGCAGTCAGTGTCCATGTGCAGCCACCCTGTGTTCTGGCTCATTGTCACAAGGGCAAGGCTGTGCATCTTACTGTCCTTGGGAGATGCCCTCCTGGACTGCTTCACATTACAAGGGCAGTTCCCTCTGCATTGTAGATGCACTTTTCTCATGCCTGTGTTGAAAGGAAATGGGGCTCCACCATCCCAAGAGCAAGCTGTGTGCAGCTGGGCTTATTCTG
Source organism: Galbula dea (assembly GCA_013399015.1). NCBI lineage: Eukaryota > Metazoa > Chordata > Aves > Piciformes > Galbulidae > Galbula > Galbula dea. Next base: position 600,111 of record VWZX01009802.1, read on the forward strand.
AAGAGAAGATATGTGTTTTTTCTCACTGCAGTAGGTACTGACCTGTAGCATATCACATTCCCAGCCAGAAGCCTGCAGCCGAGTTGCTTCACTTTGCTAATTGTTCTGATTTATGAAGGTTAGTGTCCTGTAAGAGCAGTGTGGCTGCTGCTGCAGTGCTGTCTAGTCAAAGAAGCAGTGGCAAGCCCTTAAATATCTCTAGAAAGGACCACACCTTGTGTCAGGACAAGGAGGCTCTTTGACAGGCATCTGCCCCAGCTTTCCAGTGCACTGCCACCATAGAAACCTTGATTTTCACTTTCTTTATTTGACTTTCTTTTGATTCAACTTGAACTTACTTTGCAAATCCCTATCTGAAAATTCTGGTTTTTAAGGTGCTGTTGGTAGGATGTTATTGCCCCACACTTGGCCTGGTTTTTGTCAAGGTTGGAATAATTAAACATATCTGGGATTAATGAGCTCTCAAGCAATCTCTGTGTTCTACAGGTTTACCTTCTAAATTCCTCAAGTGTTGAAGGATTTAAGCTCTGCTGAATATAGCATTTTAGTTTCCACTAGATCTATGCCAACTATATATTGAATTCTTTTCTGTGTGTGTTTCTGGCTAATAATTTGAAGGCCTTTTAATTTAGCATGCATTTACATATGAAATGGTAATAAATAGTACCAGAGTCATATAAGGGAAGGATTGTGGGGTTTTTTTTGGGTTCACCTAAACTGTTTTATTTTTCAGGGCATATTTCCATCCAACTACATTCACTTGAAAAATGCATGTGTTAAGAACAAAGGGTAGGTGAACTGTTCCTGGATTCACATTATTTAAACATGATGAGTTGTTTGTACCAAAGATGTTTTGCTTATAAGGTGAAGTGGTGATGTGTTGTAACATCTTAACTTCAGCTCACTGTCAGAGGACTTGAAATGCTTGTCCTCAGCTCACCTGATACTCCTGCAGAGTCATCACATGGGAGTGATGGATTCTGAAAAGACATGGAGCACAGCTGGGAATGTCAGTCTAGAAAGAGAAAATAATTACCTGGTTTCATGTCCTGGTGTTAAGTTTGGCTTGAAGAAGGTATTGCCTTAATTAGAAGTTCTTCAGTACAGAAGCTGACTGTTAACCTGCTGTTCAAGATCAGTTGCTTTCTTGGAGGATAGCAGCTGTGCTGTGGGCAACAGCTGGTGTTTTACCAAAGAAGTGATAAAATAATCTCTCATTTCAATGGCAAAACTTTACTGTCCTCCTTTTCTTCAGGTGGTAGAGCCAATATGTGATTTTTGACAACAACTGATCTCTTCTCCTTTTTAGAAGACTTAATAGAAACCAGAACAATTGGTTAATATTAGCTGAAAAAAAATTGGGTTTGGAACTCAAACATCCTGTCTACAACACTATCTTTATTTTTTGATGTAATACTTCCTCTGAGAGTGTAACTTCTAACATCTTTTTAATGTGTCACTGATCTTAGCTCAACACAGTTTCTTCCAAAGTTTTACTTAATCTGGGAGCACTCACACTGTATCATTTAATTAGATTTATTATGAGGGCACTGATACTTAACTGCCTGAAACCTGTGTAGTTAAAGGCATTTCTCACCATGAGAGGTGGATCCCTAAAGAGCAGGTGTAGGTGGCCCTTATTTTGGGAGCATGAGTGAGTGAGTAGAAGGTCTATGATTCATGATGGGCTGTAATCATATTAAACAGAAAAATATCTCCTTCCCACTGGTGGACATGGCTCCACATTACTGTTAAACACTTTGTTGTTTGTATGGAGTTGAAACCACATGTGGTTTGTCATGCCCCAGGATCTTTTCTCCTTTAAAAGTGGTTGTAGAGAAAATTGACAGTCCAGTGAAATAAAATTACTGCAAATGATCACAATAACTAGGTTTCTCCTGAGGAAGTTCCAATTAGACACAAGAAGGAAATTTTCCACATTAAGGAGAATCAACCATTGGAATAATCTCCCCAGGGAAGTGACACTTAAGATTCAGCTGGGCAGAGTGCTGGGCCATCTTCTCTAGAGATGCTTTTCCCAAGAAAGATTGGACTAGATGATCCTTGAGGTCACTTTCAACCTGGTATCAATGAATAAAACAAACCTAGGAGGTGGAATCATTTGTGTTAGCAGACACCATGACAGTACTTTGAGGGAGTTCAGTCTTTGTTGCCTTTATTTTCTTCATTAGTTTGTGTTTTCCTTGCAGGCCCTGTGCCCTCCAGCACTTTGTGGCTGGGGGCTGTCACATTGTTCTGTTAACTTGATAAGAGAGAAGTGATAGAATGAGAAAAGTAATCCAGGCATGAATGCAATGGACTGTGTGTGGGAGGAAAGTGGTAGTGGTGAGGGTGTGGTGGAGAGGTTGGTCTTGACCAAGGCAACTGACCTTTCTCATGTCCAACATCAAATAGGCAAGAACTCAATGTCCTAGTGTTCTTTTGAGTTTTTATATGCCCTTCCATCTGAAGGAAATGGCATTTTCCTGTCCTTTTTCTCTAAACAGATGTAAAAGAGAGTGACAACAATCACCAGTTTGGAATCTGAGCTAAGAGTGGCAAGATCCCTTTGGAAACTATGGGAATTACTCTGCTGTGAAAGTAATTTTTGCCATGCCTATCTGATAGCAAAAAACCCTCACTTTGACTTCTCTAGGACTAAGACTTTCCATGGAGATTAAATTATTTTCACCCAAGCCTTTTCTGTGGGGGTTAAATGAAATGTACAGCACCCGTGCAGGGCTGATGGAATGACTTCCTCCTGCCAACAGTGATGTCTGTTAGTAACTGTAATGGGATTTGTAATGCTTGTGTAATATCATGTATTCTTCTGCATGTTACAGACAATTTGAAATGGTTATTCCAACAGAAGATTCTGTTATTACAGAAATGACATCAACTTTAAGAGACTGGGGAGCCATGTGGAAACAGCTCTATGTGGTAAGTACCCTGAACAATGCTGCTTTGATTTGATGCCCATTCAGAAGACACACTGTTGTTTAGATGCTTTAGTTTAAGTATATATTTCAGAAAAAAAACTCCATTCAGTTTTGATTTTAACCATTCTAATTATGGTCTAAATACATCTCTTCATTTGTTCCAGTCATTGACTGTTATTGCTGTTGAACTTCAGCAAATGACTGAGTCATGTCCATCTGCATGTGACTTTTGGATCTAAGGATTCCTTTGTCTCCTAACCTGAAGTGTTAAAAATAAGTGTAGTAAACAGTACTGGGATTTAATGAAGTATATAAACATAGTATATTACTGAAAACCAGCCATTTGATTTGTTTTACACTCATTTTCTCATAGTTTTTTATTTCCTCTCCCATCCACACACTCACCAGAGCTGAGATGTGTCCATATGATTTGACCAGGGTCTCTGGTGTATGATGCAGAGATCAAGGGATGCCTGCTGCTGAGTCCTCATTGCTGAGGGAGGCTGAGAGGTGGTTCTTGATTAGCAACAGTGAACTGATTTTGGATTTACCTACCACATGTTACAGAAGTGGATTCTGGTTTTGAATGTCTTCCTTACTTCAAACTTAGGAAGCATGAGATAGAAGTCAAATGTTTCACAGTTCCCTTGTTTTCCTTGATCACTTGCATCTCCATACTCCCCAACCTCTCATCTAAACTCATTGCTGAGTTAGATTAGCTGCCCTGTGTTGATCCAGGGGCTGCTTCTGCTACATAAGAAACAGCGGTGAAAGGTGCCAGCAGACCTCCTACAAGCCAGGCTGGTGTACCATTAGCCAGTCTGCCACCTTTGGGAGATCATTGCATGGCTTGTGTTCAGAGAGCCTGTACAGAACCAGGTCACCTTTCTGAAACCTGCAGTTGGAGCAGTTGCTAATTTGCTAAGTGAAAGCTTTTCTGTTAAGAATCCACAGAACCAAGTCATTCTTTCTGTTGGATTCTAATGCAGTGGCATACAGAGACCTGCATCTATGAGGCAAGCACAGCTGCTTGCAGATCCACTCAGCACTTTGAGGTACAAGCAACTCAGACAAATTCTAAAGTTCTGGAAAAGAAAGAATACCTAAAATTGTTACTTTGAGCTTCATTGTGTTGTTAAACATCAGCAATGTCTCTTAGATTCACATGAATAATTACCTTCAGTAGGCCTTATCAGATACCAAAACCAAAGGTGCACCTGAATTAGTGTTAATTTGGTTTGCTTTTTTTTTGACTGTAGAAACAAAATCTTTGTATAGCAGTGTCTGATGGAAAACTGTATCTAAATAACCAAAAAGCTAGATATAAATAACTAGCTTATAACTCAGTAGGGACCAACTGAAACTATAACTGAGAAACTAAAGTTACAACTGAAAACCTAAAGCTATAACAATCCTATAAAGTCTCTAATTCAAGGACTATTTACATGACCTTTTCTTTACCTTCTAAAGTTCATGTGTTGCTATTGTTGTTCCTGAAGTTGTTTCTTTTCTGGCAACTTCTTCTTTCTCTGCTGTTGTCACTGTGTGTTGAAAATACACTGCCTTTCCTTTCTCCAAACAATAAATGGATGCCCATTTTAATGCCCTTATTGAAGTGCATGAATGTGAAATAAGAAGAGCAGATTCCTCAAATGGTAGTTTGTCAGAGCCCTTGGAATATAAAAGTTATTGATGGAGAGTAATGGTGCTTCTAAGTGAATTTTAGCTTTTCATAGCAGCTATACAGGAGAAGTTGCTGAACTTTGGTTTTGTGCCATTAGTTCATAGGAAGAGGGAAAAGGGAAGAAGGCTTGGGGGTTTTGGGCAAGAATTAGCAGAATAAGTCTGTACAGGAATGTGTTTTCAGCTTTGTGATGCATCACTTCTATGGAGGTTGCAATCATTTCCTCAAGCTAAAGTTTCTCAGAAAAACTGCATCAAGTCAAACTACTTAGAATTGGTGAAGGAAAAGTTAAAAGAACTGTTTGAGAGCAGGCTGTGATGGGAAATTGTTTGTCCTTAACTGGTATATAATATTAGAGTAGGAGGATGTGGTTTAAACGGCATAATTGCTGCTGCTTCACAATTAGATGAACTGTCTGGACAAGAGTCTGTCAACATGACACCATTTATGGTTAGACAGTAGCTTGTACAGTTCTATCCAAGCAAGAACAAGTTACAGGACATTAACGCTCTGTGGTTCAGAGTTTGAATGCTAGGAGCTTTTGCCTTTTCATCCCCTTCCATGGATAAATTCAGTTATCCTTGAATTACATGCTCACATCTTCACTTTGGATGAACATGCTCTTGGGATAAAACAGTGCTGTGGCAATGGAACAATTTTACTGTTGAATTTTTTGTTGGATCTATCACATAAATTAGACTGTGTTAACATGGGCCAGAAGGAGTTGGAGTGAAAGTTTGAAGTAAGTGTAGTGCAAAGCCAGGGTCTGTGGTAAGCTCTGGAGTGATTTTTGTGTGCACATGCCTGCAGGTAAAATGGGCATAGTAGGATGGGGAGGAAAAAAAACCCACTGAGTAGAGGAATAAGGAAGAAGTTTTCTTCTCTCTGTATTTGTTAGGACTGTCAGCTTATGCAGGGGATGTAGAGGCAATTGTGTTTTTTATCTCACAGAGGAATGAGGGGGATCTCTTCCACCGGCTCTGGCACATCATGAACGAAATCCTGGACCTGCGCAGGCAGGTGCTTGTTGGCCACCTCACCCATGACAGGATGAAGGATGTCAAGAGACACATCACTGCTCGGCTGGACTGGGGCAATGAGTGAGTAAACGTGATAAGAGATGCAGAAATAGTGTAAGCTAACTAACACCACAGCTTGGGGCTCACTGTAGAACAACTTTCTGCCCTGTGTTACCTTTTTGTTTTGCCTTAGTTGGCTTTTCACTCTTTTTCTGTCCACTCTTTTAACAGTTGAAAGCCACTATTCTGCTTTTCTTTCATAGCTGTTTTAAAGAGCAGTGCTGCTGTCTACAGGAGAGTTGCTTTGGAATATCTTTGTGTCTTCTTGAAACATTCCTCTGTAACACAGTTAGCATAGCTCTGTTGTCTGAAGGGAACCCATACTGCCTGACCCAGCTTCCTTTTTGACTTGTGTCACTCAATTCAGTTCCTACTTGAGCAACTCTATGCTCTGCATCTTTTATCTGAATAAGAGCTAACACAACTTTTATCTTCTTTACTGCTTTTTAAGAAGGTTAAAATATCTTTTGGCAATTGAGTGCTGTTTCCAAAGTCTTTTAGCCTCTGTTTGTTCAGTTGAACTCTGACTAAATGAAGCAATATTCAATAGTAGAATTTGGACTGAATTTCAGGTGTTTCTGCAGCTTCTGCTACCTGAAAGCCTAAAATACCTAATGTAGTGGAAGAGCTGTGGTTAACTATCTGTGTAAACTGTCTGCTTAGGATTTTCTGCTAACCAAATGGAACTGTGATGGGTTTTGAAGTGGTCAATTCCTACTCTTTAGAAACAGATTCACAAAAATCAGTTCAGCATAGCTTCCCTGTGTTTGTCCCTAATCTTTGTTGCTGGCTGCTGTGCTGAAAATCAGCCTTATTCCTGTTGATTCAAGTTCATTTCAATGCTCTGTTCAGGGGATACAGCCAAGGAGCTTTGATGCCATCCAGTCCAAATGAAAAATAATGGTTTGGCATTGGATGGAGTTTCTTTTTATCATCTTTTCCATGGTTGTCATTCAAATGGACAATACTAGGGTGATTCACATTGCACAGTGTCCATGACAGTAAGAAGGACAATAGCCATTGTACATTGTCCACAGCATGAAACAGAATTGCAAAACTGGGGTAAAATCTATTCTATTAATGTTCCAAAGTGCAGAAAAGGGCAGGAATCATCCCTGGATGGTGACTACAACCAGAATATATTGAAGCAAAACCAACTGCAGAGTACTAGTTAACACCTATGTTGTTTGTTGTAATGTTTCTGTTGAGTCTAAATAGAAGCAAGAAGTTAAATTATCTCCTTTGTATCTCACACAGACAACTGGGACTTGACTTGGTTCCAAGAAAAGAATATGCTATGGTGGATCCTGAAGATATCAGTGTTACAGAGCTCTATAGGCTGGTATGTGACTCACTACTTCTGCTGTCAAATTCCATATTGATGGCAGCTTTCTTCTACTTAAAGATTACTTGGTTTTTTTTTGATGAAATAAAGTGGCATTTCATAATGGAATGAGTTTTGCTATGAGGAAGGAAGTTTATCTTTGAGCAGTTCTCATCTCTGCATCTGTAGGAGGTGTTTTGGGATTAGATCAAATTTGTGGGTGCACACGTGCTCATGTTACATGTTGCTTGTTAAAGGTTTTGTTTTCTGATGTATCAATACACTTGTGACTGTTATGATGAATTTAATCATCAGTAAAAAATGATGAGACTCTTTTTCATTAGTGCTTTACCTGCCCCATGAGTCCTCTTAGGAAGATTGGTGGAGGTATAATAATGTACTCGTGGTACAAGTATTACCACAATGAATCACACTGGGCTAGTGGTCTTCTCTAATATATTAATGTAAATAGCAGTTAAACTGCAGAGAAAAGCTCTCCTTTGGGTATAAAAGCCCATCTTGATTTACTAAAACCAGCACTGATATTTCTTACTCTGATTTAATCTCCACTGAGGTCTCAGAAAACTTGCCAATTCACTTCTTTGGGCTTTGGCTCATCTTTAAGTACTGCAGCTGTTACAGATAGACAGCTCTGAGCCTTGCTTGCTTCAAACTAAGCTTTTATTTCAACTGTATTTCAACTGTATTTTCTTTTATGTTAACTGTTGTGTTTAAATCTAGAATAAAGCAAAACTGATACCATTTCCTGTGGATCTGAAATGGAATCTATTTCTGATATATGTATATATGTAGGTACTCATGTTTATAACTTGTAATGTGAAGCCTGATGGTAACTTCTTCAGGCTAGAATCAGTTTAGCTTTTTAGTGGGCAGTTTCAAAGTCATTTATGCTCTTAGGGAATACTGTGGGAAGCACTAGAGGAAATACAGTGAGGAACCATTATTCATAGGAAGGAACATACAGAGGAAGAATAACCTAGACAACTAAGAGTGGAACTCAGGGAGTGCACTTTCAAAAATAGAGGGGGGGTGGAGGAGAAAATAAAGCCCAAGCTAACCTCATTTTGAAGGCTAAATAGCTTAGAAAGATTGTTGTTTAAAATGATTTTGTATCTTCAGTATCTGAAGGGGGCTACAGGAAAGCTGGGGAAGGGACTTTTTAGGAGGTCAGGGAGTGATAGAACCAGGGGAAATGGGTGTAAGCTAGAGGAGGGGGGATTTTAGGTTGGGTATTAGGAGGAAGTTCTTCACTGTTAGGGTGGGGAGACACTGGAACAGGTTGCCCAGAGAGGCTGGGGAAACCTCATCCCTGGAAGCTTTTAAGGCCAGGCTGGATGGGGCTGTGGGCAACCTGATCCAGTGGGAGGTGTCCCTGACAGGCAGGGGGTTTGGAACTAGATATCTTTAAAGTCCCTTCCAACTCTGACTACTCTATGATTGTATGATTTTTGGTACAATGTAAGAGGGAAGTAGTACAATTTAGTATTGTCCTACTGCTTAAAATGGTGAAGGTACAAACTGTGAAGTCAAATCAAGAGAACTGAGTAGCCTCTGTGTATCAGTTTGCCACAGATTGTAAACCATGGATGTCATTTTATTCCATTTTAAAATACTGGTGATTTAGTCTTCTGCAAAAACATCTTTTGTGTGTTTGAATACTGGAAGATCAGATCAGTAACTATTTAAACCAGATTTGTTATTATTTATTTCTCATTTTGTTAAGCAAAGAGCTGTGAAATGGCTTAGGATTTTTAGAACAAAAAGAAGGGAACTTCTAGAGGTTTCTTATTTTTTTCAATCCTAGAGTTAATCATGATGCAGTGCAACACAGGGAAAGTCATTTTCTTGCTTTCTTCTTCTCATGTACAAAAAACCCCCACCATAAAACAGCAAAAACACTCCAAAAAAAAGGAAAACAAAGAACCACCCAACCAAAAAAAACCCCAAACCAGGAATACAAACAAACAAGAAAACCACAGAAGGAAAAAACCAAACCCCCAAAACTTATTAGCCAGTAATACTGACTTAAAACTAATTAAAGATTAGGATTAGAATATAGTTTCCTATCATCTTTTTCTCCCCTTTTTTTTGCTTGGAGGTTTTGTGATTGATTCAAACTGGCTGCTGTTGTTTGTGCTGTTTAGATGGAGCATCGCCATCGAAAGAAAGACACCCCAGTGCCAGCCAGCAGCCACCACCTCTTTGTTCAGATGAAGAGTCTGATGTGCTCCAATCTGGGAGAGGAACTGGAAGTCATCTTCTCACTCTTTGATAGTAAAGAAAATCGACCCATCAGGTACCACATGTGTTTTTTTCCTGACAGGAATACTGATTGAGCACGGGTTTTGTCAGCAGGCATTGTGAGTTTTGATCCAGGTAGCAAGTTTCACATTTGGAAACAAGTAGAATGTGGTTTTGATTGAGGTTAATTTTTAATTCCTGTTGGAATTGAGTGGTTTAGGGGCATGGTGGTGATAGGTGATGGCTGAACTTGATGATCTTGGAGGCCTCTTCCAACCTGTGTTTCTGTAGTATCATTTTAGGATTAAATAGTGGATTTCTCCATCTTGCTTGCCTATCTTAGTTTTCAGCTGGTTTTGTTACTGTAGGAACATGATACAGATGTAGGCATACAGAGTGAATGGTAGCTCTGTAACCTGGAAGTCCTTTTCAATGTCTGTGTTCTAATCAGTTCACATTCAGAACTTTGAACTCTTGTTGAACTTCTCTTCCTTCTTCTTCACTGACCTCGGTGTCCTCAGAGTTGATTCTGTCACCTGTTCTCACTCCTCTCTCCAGTTGCCCTTGCACAACTTTTCCCCCTTAAATATGTTATCAGAGAGGTGCTACCAGCATTGCTGGTTGGCTCAACCTTGGCCAGCAGTGCCTTCATCTTGGAGCTGACTGCCATTGGCTCCATCAGACATAGGGGAAGTTTCTAGCACCTTCTCACAGAAGCCACCCCTGTAGCCCTCCCAGCTACCTAAACCTTGTCACACAGACCCCATGCAATGACAGATCACCTTCTGGTCAGAAGGCTTCTGTTTATAATTTGGCCACTGTATTCTTACTGAAGTGTTCCAACATGAGTCCTCATGCAGACTCATTTGCATTTCTTTTGCTGGTTGTTGGCTGCTATATTCTTCTCTGCTCTCCTCATGATAGAAGGAGCATGTTTTGGAGGCAACAAACATCATCTGCTTTCAGAGTGGTCACTAGAGAAATGATAAACTAGACTTCAAAACAAAAACCACTCCAGATAAGACAGGTCACAAGTATACAGAAAGAAATATAAGCTACTGCTCTAAGCCTGTTCCTGGGTTAAAAAGTGTTACTCCAAGTGTCTACAGAGCCATGACTGTGTATGAGTTTTATCTTGCATATGGCAATCAGAAGTTGAAGAACCAGATGGAATTTGGGCTCAGTTGAACAAAATTGTGTCAGTGCTTTTTAGTTGGGCAAGGAAACTAGCCAGTGCTTTGAAGGAAGATGATAGTCAGTAAATTGAGTTTTATTGTTAATACAAATCATGTGTTAGCAGCTATCATTGCTATGTTAGGTGCTAAATGCTGCCTCTTCATTCTGGCCTGCACTTAGGACATTAGTCACTGTAATTCCTGAGAATTAAACCTGCATCAGGGCACATCTTTTGTGTGCACTCCAGTTAATGCCACAGCAGATGATAGATTTAGGAGAGAGCTTCAGACCTTGACAGAAAACAATTTGGGTGTTATGGATTGCTGAAAACAAGGTTATGGCAGTAGTGGTGGTATGAAAGCAAATGGATTTGATTTCATGTTCACATGAAAGCACAAATTCTAGAGCTGTTTGTCACTTGCTTGCTGTGATCTGACCTTTTGTTATTGATTCCTGACTCCAGTGCCTGTTTGCAGCTGCTTTATTGTGTGTTAACTTCCTCATCCCATTACTGGCAAACCCTGAAGGATTGTGTTGCCATGAATCCAAACTGCCTTCTAGGGCATGGGGGGAGTGAGAAGATGAACTTTGTGAAGGTGGTTTGCAACCATCTGCAAAACAAACAAGCATATACCTTCAGAGCAACAAAAACCACAAGAAGAAACAACCAGAAACCTCTCAACATGCTGAAAAAGCTGAAACCAAAAGAGTTTTCACAGGAACAAATGAAATGAAATTTATCACAGAGTGAACTCTGGAATGCAGAGGTGTCCAAGCTGGAGATTTATATGGTCTTTTTGGACTAAATCTGGAAGCAATATAACCAGGTTTTCACAGAGTAAAACCAAAGGTAGTTGGTCTTGGTGCACAATAATATGGGGTGTCACAACCACCCCATGCAGTGCTACAGGCTTGGGGCAGAGTGGCTGGAAAGCTGCTTGGTAGAGAAAGACCCTGTGGATGCTGGTTGACAGGGGCTGAAGATGAGGCAGCAGAGTGCCCAGGTGGCCAAGAAGACCAAAAGCATCCTGGCCTGGATCAGAACTAGTGTGGTCAGTAGGACTAGGGAGGTGATTGTCCTCCTGGAGTGGGCACTGGGGAGGCCACATTCAGTTTAGAGCTCCTCACTCCAAGAAAGACATTGAGGCATTGGAGTGTGTGCAGAGAAGGGCAACAAGGCTGGAGAAGGGTCTGGAGAAGTCTTCTGAGGAGCAGTTGAGGGAACTGGGGTTGGTTAGTCTGAGGAAGAGGAGGCTCAGGGGAGACCTTCTCTCTCTCTACTACTACCTGAAAGAAGGTGGAAGCAAGGTGGGGGTTGGTCTCTTCTCCCAGGTGATTGGACAAGAGGAAATGGCCTCAAGTTGCAGTAGAGGAGGTTCAGATTGGATCTTAGGAAGAATTTCTTCCCCAAGAGGGTTAGCAGGCACTGGCCCAGGCTGCCCAGGGTGGTGGTGGAGTCACCATGCCTGGAGGGGTTCAAAAGAAATATATAGATGTGTTCCTTAGTGTCATGGTTTAGTGATATGGTGATGATGGATTGATGGTTGGACTTGATGATCTTAGAGGTCTTTTCCAGCCTTAATGATGGCTTATTTCTTTGGACCTTGTTGCTTTTTACCTCAGGTTTCAATTTTACAAGCACTGCACCTGTGCCAAGCTGCCCTCAGGTGGGAAAAGGTTAGCATGGGACTGTTTGAATGCATATGTTACCTACAAACTCACAGAAACAATTGCTCAAAAAGTGTGACTTTATGTGGAGTCTGAGTGTTCATTGTCCACCTAATGGGAATTGACATTATAAAGCAAGTGATTTCTGCCTCCTAAACAGAGAGTTAATTTGGAGTAAAAAAAAAAGGCAGAATTGAGATTTAATAATAGAAGTTGTGATATTTTTCTGAAGCCTAAGTTAGCTTCTAGTCAAGTGGACCTGCAGCTGTAGGATGTCTCTGTTTCACCTTTTGTAGCCTCAGCTTTCTACAACTGAAGTAGCAGCTTTTAAAGGTTGTTGGAGGACTAAAAGCAACATTATGTGATTAGGTTTTTTAATTGGCTGCATGTCTTTTTCCATAGCTTTTTTTTTCCCTTTTATGCTATCTGTTTCTTGCATCCAGATCTTGGAACAGAAGCATTTGTTTGAGTCTCATGGTTAAACTGAACTGCAGTTGTAGATCCTGGGGTGGGGCAAGTATCTACAGAAAGGAATAGGCTTTAGGAGGCTTGAGCATAGCAGTAACCTTCCTAGACCAGCTCCAGACTAGTGCAACAAAAAGCAGTAGGATGGTTTTGATCCCAAAACAGTTCAGAAGGTTCAGAAAGCAATATAAGCATCTCTAAGCTCCCTGCTCACCTGCTTTCATCACCTTACTGACCTGCAAGGAACCACAGCATAGAAATGTCTTCTGTGGCATCTTCCTTAGTGAGACTGTTGTTAATGTATTAGTATAAATCTATCTGTGTGTCACTGCAGTTTGTACAGCATGTCTTCATTAAAGTCTGAGTGTTTAGACATCACTGAGAAGAGGATGACATTTTTACTAACATGCATAAACCACTTTGATTTTGTGGCAGTGGCTTGGCAAACTTGCAGTTATTGATTTATCTGAGCAACTCTAGTGGCAAATGCTTTGAAAAGCTTTGATTTTTTTTTTTTCTTCCTCTGTTTTGAAAATGTCTGAGTCCTGACAAATGTGGGTAGCATGTTAGCATGGGGAGAAGTCTGTGCTTTGGTAGACAAGGAAAAAAAGGTGCTTGGTTAACATCAGGAAGGTATAGTTTAAAAGCTGAGCTTTATTTTGAAGTGCAAGAATAAGGTTGTCCTTAGGCCATGTTAAAGTTTTCTCAGGCAACATGAAGAACTGATCAGACTTAGGAGACAGTCATTGAACAAGGAAAGGTAATGAAACCTCTGGTTGTTGCTATAGTTATAGATCTCTGAATAAAGCATGCCATAGCAACTGAGATAAGGCAAGGTATAAGCAGGAAGCAGTGTGTTAACAGTTCTTGCCTTTGACTTAGTGGAACTCAGAATTGAGTGGCTGATAAGAAAATGTAACATTATTACATGCTAAGAACAGCTTAAGGAATGGAGGTGCAAGAGTGTGAATAGCACTGCTTCAACAGGGTGCAGCCAGACAGCTTGTCCCAGCACAGTTCTTTGCTTTAAGCACTATTATGCCTTCTAACCTTACAGACTGTCCCTTCTAAATACATATTTCTCTTTCTCCTTTATGTCTATTAAGGTCACAAGCCCTGTTTGTATATTCTTCTTTTTTTCTTCTTTAAGAAAGTAAAAAGCTACCTTTATGACACTTTAGAGTTCACCACACTATATTGAAGTCTAAGGCAAAATTTGTAGCATTAATTCCACTATACTGAATCCTAAGGCACAATTTTTGGCATCCAGGTTTGTAGAGCAGTGGTTGTTACTGTGTTTGGAAAATGAAAGGGGTCCCTGAGCACCTCTTTTCTTGAGGCTTTTTTAATCTTTCAAAAGAGGTGATAAAAGGCAGTTTCCTTCCTTCTCAATAGGGACTAAACAGCCCACAGGAGAGAAGGCTGTTCTGAGAGGGAGAGTCCATTGAGCTAGGGCAGTGTCTCTAGGGGAGTGGGGCAGGCCTGCTGCTTGTGGCATTTCATGTCCTGCCAGCCCTTCAGTCAGGCAGGTACTTCCCTGGTGCTGCTTCTCCTCTCTCCCTCTCTCTCTCCAGCCTTTCAGTACCTAAAGGGGGATTGCAAGATAGAAGGGGAGAGACTTCTCAGCTGCTCAGATTGCAGCAGAACAAGGAGGGATGGATATAGGCTGAAGGGAGGGGAGAGTTAGACTGGAAATTAGAAGGAGGTTCTCCACCCAGAGGGTGCTGAGGCAGTGGCACAGGTTGCCCAGAAAGGCTGTGGCTGCCCCATCCCTGGCAGTGTTCAAGGCCAGGCTGGATGTGGCCCTGGATGACCTGGTCTAGTGGGTGGCATCCCTGCCCATGGCAAGGGGGTTGGAGCTAGATGATGATTAAGGTTCCTTCCAACCTGTGCCATTCTAGGGTTCTATGAATTCAGTCCTGTTTTCCTGGGCACTGGAGAGCTTTTACTGGCTTCACTTGTACAACATCTTAGTCTGTTCCTAAAGCACATTATCCTGAGCATACTCTGCTTAGATCTATTGAGAGTTCAGAGGGTGGTTAATGAGTGTCATTAAGAAATGCTTTTATGAAGTTTGTTCTTTTGAATGTGGGCTGCTCAGACCATTCTGGGTTGTGAATCAAAATGTGGAGACAATCTGTGAGATTTTCTTCTAAAGGGAGCACTTGATCCAACCTAACCCAATCCTCTAGCTTGTAAAATAGTGTGTGTAAGGTAGATGGCACAGGATCACAGTTGGAAAGGGGGAAAATCCTCCACAATGTGATCAGCTAGACTGATGTTATTGTGGGAGCTAACTCATTTCTTTAGCCACTACAATCACCTTCTAAAAACAATTCCAGAGTATAAAAGGGATGATAGACACCTGAATGCAGTTGATTTAATGTGAGATGCACCTTGGAGAAAATAATTAAGTTTCAACTTTCAGTAACAGATAGGACATTGTTAGAGCTCCAAAGGGAGACTGGAAATGTGTTTTCCACATTACACTTCAGCTGAGGGCAACAATCCTCTGTTCTGATGCTCTTTATGAGTTGCTTTATGAATCTATAGTGATGTGTGGGTCCTTTGAGACTTGTGGAGTTTGAGGTTTTATTCTATCCTAAGAATTTAGCAGTAGCTTCTCTTTTGTAAAGTCAGAATACAAAGATGCTTGGATTCCCAACCTTTAGAGTACTGAAGAGTGCAGTGATGGTGGTTTGCTTTGAGGATATCTTCTTTTACCAGCACAAAAGTTAATTAAATGACTTGTTTCCTGCAGGTAGAAGGCACTTCCAAAGCCAACAGTATGTACTTCAACAGATTACCAGCTTTTGTTGTGGCAGATTTGCAGAGAAATAAAAGACATCTGGTGATAATATTTGCTTTTCTCCCACATGTACTCAGACCATTTACCCAGTGCAGCAGTTTGTTGCAGCAGTGATGACCTTAGTTTAGCCAGAAGGTCCATTTACACTGCAGCTCTAAGAACTCCACTCCTTTAATCAAAAATATATTGATTTTTGTTGTTGTTGTTTTCTTTTTTAATCAGATCCCAGAAAGATCTCCCTTATCAGGTTCTTATAGAAGCACTTTAACAAGTTGCAAGGGACAAAGTAACAGCTTAGCTCTTTGGCAGACAATGTGCATTATTCACTGAGACTCTTAACTTTATTTCTTGCCACAAGCACACTCTGCTGTTACAAAAAAAAACCCAAAACAAAGCCAGAAAACCAAAACCCCCCACAGAAAGTGGTTACCACATTACTGTGTTCAAACAATCAAATAGGGTGTTTTAAGAGAATTTTGAAACCACCACCAACATGGGGTAGTGTATTATGCAAAAGGGAATGGAGGATATTGAGTTTGCTGCCTTCAGTCTGTGGACCCTGTTTTTGGCTTGGAGGATGCCAAAGGATGCTGCATCATCTGCCCAAAGTCCCAGCTGATTTGCTGGCCTTTAGATTTGTGCAGAGTTTGGGTTATGCCAACATGCTGCTGTGGAAAGGCTTGTTCTTCAGTCTGCAATGTGACACACACAGTGTGGCAGTGTCTTTCTCAAAATCATTTTCTTAATGTCACTTTCCCCCCCCCCCCCCAAGGGCTGCAGGTGGAAAGTGATGTTAAAAGGGTTTGTTATTAGCCTAAGGAGGAATTAGGAAGGGTGTGAGAGGTCTGGGCTTGAACTGCAGCTGGGGAGTCCACTTTGGGGACAGAAAGGCTTTTACTGGGGATTTTGGTGGGTTAGGAAACACCCAGACAAGTACTGAGGAGCTGAGAGCACATTAATGCTCTCCTGGAGGTAATCCCTGCAGCTCCCATGACATCAGGGTGTTCAGAAGTGAATGTGAGATGCTCAAGGAGACTTTGCTTCCCCCTAAACCTGACTTGACTTGATATTAGGAGGAAGTTCTTCACTGTTAGGGTGGGGAGACACTGGAACAGGTTGCCCAGAGAGGTGGTGGAAGCTCCATCCCTGGAAGCTTCGAAGGCCAGGCTGGCTGGGGCTGTGGGCAACCTGCTCTAGTGGGAGGTGTCCCTGGCAGGCAGGGGGGTTGGAACTAGATGATCTTGAAGGTCCCTTCCAACTCTAGCAAGTCTATGATTCTATGATCTTGGAGGTCTCTTCCAGCCTTTAATGACTCTGTGATTCTGTAATTAGCAATGCTATTAATAGGACAATTCCAAGGCAAGGCTTTAGAAGGATAGAGCATGGCAAGCTTTTTTTGTCCACTGACACACAGTTTGAGCCTGTGTCAATATGATATGAAGGTCTTATCACACATGATTGATGCCTCTGGCCCCAGCTGTATGAGGAGCAGAGATAAGTTGGCATACTAATCTGCCTTTTCCTATCACCTTGAACAACCTTGTTTGGAACTATCATGTTGCCCTCAAATGAGCACAGACTCCTCAGCAGCACAGAGAGGAATAGGCTGTTTATCCAAGGCCAGGGAAAAGCACACTGCATCAGCTTTTGATTGTATGCTTAATGATTGTGTAAACTCCAGACTACAGCAAAAAATAAGATTATCTTTCCTTTGTTGTACTTCCAACCTTACCTTTTCAGAGACATTCATATACATCATCTATTTTTGATGCCTTTCTTCCTTCAGTTCTACTGTTACTTGGTTAAATCTCTTGCTGAAAGCTAAAGTCCACATTTTTATAGGGCAAAATATTGACTACTGTGTGCTCTAATTTATTTGAATGTTGTTGTTGTTGTTTTGTGGGGGGAGGGGGAGGGGGTTGTTGGGTGGTGGTCTGGTCCCCCCCAGAAAAAAGCCATAATGTCAGTTTTTCTCCCTTTAAGACACAAATCCTCCCCTTCCCCCTTTTGGTATAGTGAGAAGATGTTTAAAGGTGTTTTGTTTTGCAACCTCCATCAGCATCTTCAAACCTGAGATCTGCTCTGCTCAAAGAACCCAACTTTTCATCATCCCTCTACCTAAAGTTTCTGCAACTGCCTGCTGTTAATTGGCACCAGTCAGAACAACAGCAAGAGAGGGCTTGGATACCTCTTCAGTCAAACTGATCTTACATTTCCATTACTCAGAGGGCTCTCTACTGAGAAGCCAAGGTGTCTTTGAAGATATCCCTGTGGTCTCTCTGGAGCAAGAGCTCAAAGGTTCAATATTACTTTAAGCACGTAAATGGGTTACACTTGAGTCTCAATATCTAGTTTACTTAGAATCAGGGCTCCAGTCATCAGCACTTGAATACAGGAGACTCTACTTGTGAAGTTTTTTGTTGCTTCTAAGCAGTGTTGAACACTAGACCACAAAGGAGAATATATTTGTGAAGCTCTAGGATGTTTACTCAGTGCAAGGCTATGGAAGTTATTAGAATATCCAAGAGAAGACTCCTGTGTGGATGGCCCTCTGGCTAAGGAAGCCTATGGCACCTTGTTGTGAGGAAACAGTTCATTAACTAGTCATTTGGAACTTCAGGGCAAGTAAAGACAAGTGGTAAAGTGTTGTAGCATGGCACTTATTCACTTGCAGAGCTTGAAGATGGAGAAGAATATGTAAAACAACTGCATTTCCATAAAGCTCCAAGTGACCCAACTGTTTGTGCTGCCTTTGTGTGGTACTTCCATGGAATCACATTGAGGTGGGAAGGGAACTCCAGAAGTCATCTGATCTAACTCCCCTAAAGCTGGTTTCCTAGGACCATCTCCAGATGGCTTTTAAATAGCTCCAAGAATGGAGACTCCACAACCTCCCTGGGCAACTTGTGCTCAGTGCTCAGGCACCCTCACAGTAAAGAAATTGTCTCCTGGTGTTCAGAGTGAACCTCTTGAGCTTCAGGTTGGGTCCATTGCCTCTGGTCTTGTTTCTCAGCACTGAAAAGAGCCTGGCTCTGCCCTCTTTGCACCTTCCCTTCAGGTATTTTTGTATGTTAAGATCTCCTCTGAACCTTCTCTTCTCCAGGCTAATCTATCCCAGATCTGTGGACAGAGGGATTCCTCCATGCACAAATATAGTCAGGACATACACAGTCAGTCAGCCTTTCCATGGCAGGAGTAGGGAGGTAGCAGAAGTCACAGAGCTGCTGCTCTGCTTGGATCTTAGATGAGAAGAAATTCTGGAGTGGGAATCATCACAGGAGATTAGCCAGAAGGTTTTTTCTTGGTCCCAATCAGGGTGAAATTGTGAAGGATGTGCCTCAAGTGAATGATGCTTTGTACTTGATAGTAGTGACTGGAACTGCTTGCTGTGGAGATTCCTCCATGGCAGGGGTAAGAACACCCAAGTGCTGGCTCAGTCAGTCAGTCTGTGCCCTACTGCTTATATTTGCATTTCTTGGTTTACAAAGCAAAACAGCTCCAAGAGGAGAGTAAAAGACACTGTAACTAATAGCCTGACCTATAAAATACTCAGCATACAGTAGTCAAGCATTGGAATTTCACCCTTTTGAGGTACCTCCTTGAGTATTCAGGCTACTTACCTTACAGTGTGAAGAGTTTTTTTCCTTTTAAATATTTTTATCTTATATATATATATATTTTTCTTTATTTATTTTTTTTCTTTCCCTGAGTCTGATTTTGACCTGAAAACTGTTCTGGATTTAGCAACTCTTCACAGGAGCATACCCTGACCAATGAGGAATTGGTGGGCTGATATCTTACAGAGATGTCTAGAGGTCTGTCCTCTTTCTCTCTTCTACCTATTAACATTTAATGTTTTTGTTTTAGCTTTCAGATATCAGTTATAAAAATACATTTAATTTATCCCTCTCAAGTATGTCTGGTTTTTTGGTAGCTCAATTTCTCCTACTGATCAAAAGCACTAATATAATCACCTATTATTTATGTAGTGGGGAGAATGTGCCTGAGAGGAACATTTGGCACAGCTGCCTCCTCCTGTCAAATGTTCTGGCTTGGTGGTAGTTTGTGTAATAAATGTCTTTTCTCCAGATTTATCTTGCCCTTTATTGCCAGGTATCAAAAGAATTTGTCCTGGCTTTAATTGGTTCTAGGTGTTTTAATAATGCATCGTTTTACAAGTCATTAATTTAATCTGCCTTGGTGCATGCTGCCTTCATTTGCTGTCCTTAATGAGACATGCTTGAGAAATGGCTTTTTAAATACTGATCATTCTTGGATTGCAAGAGAATAACATTTTTACTTCAGGGCACTGTTCCAAGTGTTTTTTGGAGGAGCTGACATTTCAGCAAGGCTGTTTGCATTGGCCTGACTGCCCAGCCTGTCCTATTCAGCAGTTGTACAGGAGCTGCTGCATGGGACTTTGCAGCAAAACTACTATGTTTGTGGATAGCTAAAATGAGGTAGATAAGGTAGGAAGGAGTATCTAAACAAAGGCACAAGTGTAGGCTAGCAAGAAAATGCTTTTGAAAGGGTTTGGGTTTGTATG
Source organism: Galbula dea (assembly GCA_013399015.1). NCBI lineage: Eukaryota > Metazoa > Chordata > Aves > Piciformes > Galbulidae > Galbula > Galbula dea. The sequence continues at coordinate 620,063 of VWZX01009802.1, forward strand.
TTGTGGGGAGACAGAGCTGCTGTTTAATCACATTGCTCCTACACCCTCACAACAACAAGCACAGATGTGTTATTCCCAGCTGTGAGGGTGTGTTAGAAATTAGTTGTATTTCATGATCATAGAATCATTATTGTTGGAAAAGCCCTCTGAGATCATCAAGTCCAAACATCCACCCAACACTCCCCTGCTCACCACTAAACCATGGCCCCAAGCAGCACAGCTACACTTTTTTTTTTTTAACCCCTCCAGGGATGGTGACTCCACCACCTCCCAGGGCAGCTTGGGCCAATGCCTGAGAACCCTCTGGGGGAAGAAATTTTTCCTAATACCCAGTCTAAGCCTCCCCTGGTGCAACTTGAAGCCTTTTCCTCTTGTCCTATCACTCATTACCTGGGAGAAGAGACCTCATTACCTTACTACCACCTCCTTTCAGGTAGCAAGTGAATGAGAAGGTCCTCCCTGAGCCTCCTCTTCTCCAGACTAAACAACCTCAGTTGCTTCTCATGATGCTTGTGCTCCAGACCCTTGACCAACTTTGTTGCCCTTCTCTGGATATGCTGCAGCACCTCAATGTCCTTCTTGTAGTGAGGGGCCCAAAACTGAACCCAGAATTTGAGGTATGGCCTCAGCAGTGCCGAGTCCAGGAGTAGAATCACCTCCCTAGTGCTGCTGGCCACACTAAATGTCTGATGTAACTCAGTTTCTCTCATGAATTCAGTGGAAAAAAAAATGTACCTACCTATCTACTGTTTGAAGATCCTTTCTGAAGTTACCTTCTGCTTGCTGTGGTTGGCTAAAGGTTGCTAGCTTATGTAGATCTTTGATTTGATCTTGTCTAGACAGATGCCTTTTTAAAGCAGACAAAATCAGAGAATCATTGAGGTTGGAAGAGACCTCTAAGATCATCAAGTCCAACTGTCAACACTGTCACCACCATGCCACTAAACCATGTCACACCAACCAGCCCAAGCAAGAGGAACCTGTGGTGTTGAGTAGGTCTCTCATAAGCCTTAATAAATAACCCTCTTACTGTTTGCATTGTAGAAATCACCAGGAGAAATGATTGCTTGTAATTGCAGTGATGAAAGACACTGTCTTGTAGCTGGTGGACCTTAAAGAATTAGTTACCATTCAGAAGGGAAGGCAGTGTTAGAATAGCCACAGATGCACCAGCCAGGAGATACCTGGGACAGATTTAGGTCCTAATGAGACACATTCAACACCAGTGGTAATAGAGTGGCTTTACAGATCACCTTACAGAGAACATGTTGCAGACACACTTGCTGCTGGCAAAAAAGCATGTTTGGGTCAGCATAAAAATACAGACTTGCTGTTTGCAAACCCCCCAAATGGTGCTGAATACATAGAAGGAGCCCAGGTGTTGTTGAAGGGAAGGAAATTGTCTTAAAAGCTATTGTTTCCCTTCATTTTTACCAATTCCTCCTGCTCTTTTCAGGTTTTAATTTCCATCTTTGGGCAAAGATACAGCAAATCTGCTTGTAGCCATGCTGTTACCTCACAGTGGCTGGGATAACAATCAGGACTGTAATTCAGCTTAAAGAATCTGTAGGTCTGTGCTCTGATAATGCTATGCTCCAAAATGTTTATCCCCAGGGGCAGACTAAGCTCACTATTAGTGAGAAGTCTAGCTTCTGGTGGGTGTTGTTTCTGTAGCTGTAAATACCTGCTGATGGATTTCAGTATCCTGACTGTCTTTTAAACTCTTTTGTCTACCTCTGGCTCCTGGTATCTCAACAAAAATAATTTAAAGTGACAGGTTTTGGGGTTTTATTATAGATCTTTTCAAGACATGTGTGGTGCCACCCTTCTGTCAAGGTACAGGTGCAAATATCTGAAATCATGTAGGGTGTGTTCATAAAAGCAAGTTCCTCAAGGCTATCTTCAGTTAATAAAGAGACAAAAGAAGATCAGAGCAGGAGCTGGCTGATTTAGCTACATATGTCTGGTTTTCCTCTCTCTCCCATCTCCCTTTCTGCTTTCCCTTTTCCTATTGTCCTTGTTCTCCACAGCACAAAGCTAGCATTAGAAAATGTTTGTCATGTTTTACATGGTTTAGTGGCATGGTGGTGGTAGGTTGATGGGTTGAACTCAATGACCTTGGAGGTCTTTTCCAACCTTAATAAATTGGTCTGATTCTGTGTGATTGTTTTGCTGCTTGATTTTGGTTTTGTTGGTGTTAATGCTTTGATCTTGATCTGATTAAAATCTTTTTATTCTACTCATTCTTTTCTCTCCCCCTTTGCTCATTGCTACTTATATTACAGTTAGAAATTTGGGTATGGTTTTTGTGGGTGAATCACAGAGGTGAAATAATCAGTGCTGACTTCACTGTGGAACACCTTGTACTGCTGTGTCATCTTGGCACATTTATCAGTCAGCTATTGTCTGAATATACTTTTAGGGCTTTCTTATCTTTCTTACAGTAGTTGATGACATGTTGCACCACATTTCTCTGCATTTCACCACTAAGTGAGGGTAATATTTTTGCATCTGATCTTGGTTTTATGAAGTCAATGAGCTGTAAATGAAGTCAGCTCTGATTATACATCTATTAACTGCTCTGGAACGTGATAGATTTGAGCTGGTGAATTATGTGGCAGCATTCTCATTGTCTCTCATGATTTGTTTTAGAAATCACTGTAACCTATGTCTGAGTAGAGAGCAGTTATAAAGATGCCTGCAAGTGAAGCTGTACCAGGAACTGTGACTATTTGATGCCATGGCTTTACACAAGTCTAAATCTGCCTGCTGCTTCTTTCTGAGAGTGTGTTTGTAAATCATAGAAGCAGCAATCTGTCTAGACTGGTAGCATGTGACTGGTAACATTTTCCTGCTAATATTAAGGAAATAGGGGTCACTTAGGAAAACAGAACAGTTTGTGGCCCTGTTTCTTTTAACTGGTTGTGCTAAGCCTGCAGATTTGGAACACATTGTTACTTTGCTAATACTGGGGAAGTTACAGTACCAAAATCCCTTGTTGACCTTCTTAAATTAATCTCTCCAGCATTAGTTATTTCCTTATTTTCAGTGGGGAGACAGCAGAGTTGAAATGTGGACAGCATGCTTTAAGTGGTGAGATTGGTGCTCATCAAAAATTCAGTGCAGTCTAAACTCAAATCAAATCAGCTTAATGCAAAGAAAAGGTATTTCTGCTCTGGGGTTATTGCTGTCTGTGTTTGCTGGGTACATGGTTGTGTAACTGCTGTGCAGGAAGATACTAGCCCTAGATTTAACCCTCTGGATTTTTGGCTGCTGTTTGAAGCCAAGCTTTCAGATCTTGGCAATTCTTTGGTGTGTTTCAGGAAGGCTGCTTTACTTTCCTCAATCCTCTAACCTGTTTGTCTCTAGAGAACTCCTTAGAAATGGGATAGAAATGCATTTAGATACACCATTGCCATTCTTTTTCCTTGTCATCTTACATGTCTGACTGCTTGTATTTGCTCCTTGGTTCTGTTGAAAGGTAACCATTTTAATCTGAGCTGTAACTGATCCTGGGATATGTTTCCAACAGGAAAAAAAAAAATGTATCAAAGCACTGAACAAGGATTAAGATTTTATTGTTTTTATTCATTTCTTGGTTTCATTTTATGGTTTTTTTACTGGGTTGTGTGTCAGTCAAACAGGATTTCACATTCCAGTGAGGACATTAGATCTACAGAACCATTTTCCATGTCTGTTGCAATGGGTGCATTTCTTTGTAGCATGACAAAAAGTCCTTGGCTTTCAATTGTGTTGTGAATCATAGTCCTGTGGTCTTGTGAATATTAGTAGAGCTTGAAAATTTCATAGTGTAGCTGCTAGAGAGTAGGCAGCTTTCAAAACATGTGCCTTTGTTTCTGCAGGCTGTAAGCTCCAATAAATACAGAATACACTGCCAGTTAAATTCAGTCTTTACCAGTTCACAGGTAAACTTTGAAGGTAGCAAGACAGTTTCTTCTGGAATGGTATTTTAATTCCCACCAACATGTCTAGTGGTTGCTTTAAAGACAAAAAATGTGGAATGTGGTTTGTATTTGTATTTTCAGTAGCTCTAGAGACTGAAGGTAAGGTGGTGAAATTCAGAATCACCTTGTATTAGTCAAATTTGATTCACAGCAATGCACTGCAGGCTGCAGTGCACAGAAGCTCTATTGTTGCTGCTGGAACAGAGACTTTTTTCTTCTTCTTCAGTTTTGCATGGTATCCAACATAATAGGGACCTAAAGCTGTAGCTGCTTTGTAATATAAATACTAATTCCTACTCAGTGTACAGTAACTGTGTGTGAGACCTTGCATAGGCAAATCTCTCCACCTGTTTTTTTTACTGTATTGTCTAATATTACAAAGGAGCCAAATCTAAATGAAAGAGCAGAATTGTTTGGAAAACAATCTTAAAAATCAACAGCCAAACACCAACTTGTTTCTCTGTCAAAATATACTCCCAGAAACAGTCTTTAAAACTGAATTTTGAAGTTTCCATGGAGACCAAAGCTGCAGAAGATGGCTGTATCCTAAACCATGAATGTTTCTGAGAAAACAGCATTTTTTTATGCACTTGGAGGTATTTGAGCTCAGCTCTAGTGTTCTGAGGTTCTGCCTTTCATGCTGTCTGATAAAAAAAGCTGCATAGCTGAGGGCTGAGGCTTGCACAAAGGTTTTCAAATAATGATCAGTGAAGAAGTCTAAGTGTTTGTAGGTTCAGCCTGGATAGCTGGCAGATAAAAATAAAACATTCTCCAGACATAGCTGTTAAGACATGTGCTCTTGAGTGTGTCAGCATCCTGGGCTGTGTCAGCAAGGACATGGCTAGCTGCTGAAGGGAAGTGACCATCCCTTGCTCAGCGTTGGGTAGAGCGTGCCAGTCTTGGGTCATCCAGTACAAGACTGATGTGAGTTCAGCAGGGGAAGAGTTCCTGTCCTGGGAGGTCAGGCTGAGGCACTGGAGGAGAATCAAAGACTATCCCTCTTGGAAGGGGTTGGAAGGGAAGGATCATAGAGTTCAACTCTTCCTTATGCTCAGGACAGCCCCAAAGTCACCCCATGTGTCTGAGAGCATTGGCCAAATGCCTCTGGAATTGCAGGAGAGTTGGTGCCATGACTGCATCCCTGAAGAGCCTGTTCCAATGCTCCACCACTCCCTGGGGGAAGAACCTTCTCCTAATATCTAACCTGTTCCAGGGGAGCTCAATCACCTGCTTGTACCAGCTGGAAGATCAATAGCATCAGTGGTGCTTGGTGAGATGATGAGAGACAAGACACAAGCTGAAACAAGAGAAGGTTCATCTGGATATAAAGAAAGACTCCAGAGTGGCTGTGTGCTCTCTGTAGCTGAAGGTTGTCAAGACCCAACTGCCTAAAGCTCTGAGCAAACTAATCTGATCTCATAGCTGACCCTTTGAGCAGGAGGTTTGACTTAGAGGCCTTTTGAGGTCCCTTTCAGTGGGAGGGACTCTGATTCTGGGAATGATCAATGCAGGTTTTCTAGAAGGCAAATGCTGCTGCAATAAAGATTTAATTAGTCTCTATTGAGTTGGATCTTATCCAGCCTATTCCTAGTGATTTTCCAGCTGCATTTTGAAAAGCTGTGGATGGTGTAGAGCAGTGGCAAAGCATGGTTAGCCTCTGGGGTAAGCAGAAGAGGTGGGGATATAGCTGGGAAAAAAAACCCCTAGTTGTACTAACCTAATTGCACTTTGGGTATTTTGGTTCTGATTTGAGCATTACAGGGCAGCCAGACTTAAATCTGTGGCCAGCTGGGGCTAGGGGTAAGAGGGTGAAGAGAAATGTGTGTAACACTTCTGGCTTCTTTGCTTGTCACATCTCTCACTGCAGAAATAGGATTACTACAGTTCCAATGAGGCTGTAACTTGGAGAAAATAATCCAAAGCATGGAGAGTTTGGTTATATGTCAACTTCCCTTGCATGCATGAATTGCCAGGTTTGCTCAGAGATTATCCATAATGCACCACCTGCTATTAAATAGGAATATTTCAAAAAGTAGTTTCTCTTTCAATGGGGCTTTTGTGCCTTATTCTGTTCTGAAACAAGAATTCTCTGCATCTGCTTACTAATGGTATTAGTGCTCATATGAGCTGCAGCATTTAACACCCCACAGTAGACTGCAGACCACAATTCTGAACATCCAATTTGCCCTGCTGGAAAGTCCAAGACTCTTGACAAGCCTGCTAAAATCAGTGTACTGGAGTGACAAGAGATTTGGATAGAGTTAAGTAGGAAAAATGTCCCCAAGGATCATCTTCCTATCTCTGAAAAAGAATATTGGTTGATTGCAGGCATGGCAGTGTTGACATTTGTTAAGCAAGAATCAATACCAACATACTCCACTTCTAATTGCAGTTGTAGGATAAATGGATTTGACTGCTGGTGCTTCTCAGTGTACTGGGGGATACACTGTCACTCCTCCAAATGACAATCAGTCTTCTATTTTGTGTTTTCACTAGTCTCTCACTCTTTTTTTTGTTGTTGCTTTTATTGACACAGCTGAGACTTTTAGAAAGAAATTATTTCATTCTTTTATACCTTGAGGAAGCTTGCCCCTGGAAATAAGATCAAAATGAGCTCTACTTTGCTGTTGTCCTGTTCAACATACCTGTCCTGTTTCTTTTCTTACAGTGAAAGATTTTTCTTAAGACTGAATAGAAATGGTTTGCCAAAATGTCCAGAAAAGCCTGAAAGACATTGTTCTCTCTTTGTGGTGAGTTCTTCCTTTTCTCAACCTTTCTCCTGCTGGCTAATGGAAATAGAAGTTGGTTTAAATTCTTATTTTGTGGTTGCTTCACTACTGCTCCCTAAGCTTTTGTGTTGTTATGAACATCAAACTCTAAAGGCTAAGCTCCCAGCTTGAATGTTCTCTGGCAAGATGTGGACAGCTCATCTAACCTTTCAGATGAGCATAAGTTGATCCTTCTCCCTGCAACAGGGACTAGTTAGTTTTCCTCCTTGTGCATTTTACACCCAAAAGGTTGGGGTTTACAGCACTCTCTCTCCTTCTGGAATATTAGGAGTTGCACAAATGCATGGCTGCTGTTCAAAGCACAGAGTGATTCTCTTCTGTCCTCCCACCAGTTTTGCTGTGTTCCAGCATATTCTAGCCCAGGATATTTTAGGACAGTCACTTTGAGTCCATGACCACCACTTTCAAGTGTAGAAAGGATCATTTGTTAATGCTGTCGAAATGGACTCACTGTTCATTTATCACTTTCCCTGCCAGTGAAAGCAGTGGGAAAAGATCTCTTTAAAAGTCACATTTTTAAGCAGGAGTCAGAAATAATAAGGTTGTGATCTTGTGCAGGATTTGGGGAGCAGTGAACTCAGGAAGGACATCTATATCACAGTGCACATAATCCGGATAGGTGAGTATCCTCAGCTTACATCTGTTAGACTTGGGACTAACCTGCTTGGGCTCAGCTTTGGGATCTGTTCCAATAGCTAGGCCATTGAGTCAGCTTTTGGAAAGAAAATGCCTGGGTTCTGCTGAAAGAATTGCTTTGGATTGCTCAGCATTGTTTTGAGTACTTGGTCTTTTGGGGGTTTTTTTTGGTGGGTTTGGTTTTTGTTTGTGTTATTTCTGAAGCTCACTGCTGAGTTTAGATGCAGGATGCCTTGGTACTGTCACAACACAAAATATGTATCAAATAGGAACTGTATTAAGATGATGGAGTTGTCCTTGGGGAGTCCATTCTTGTTCCAAAGAAGAGTAATTTCAACATCCTTTGTTCACAGCAAACCTTGCCTGGAGATTTAATGTACCTAATTAGTATGTAATAGCTGATCTGTATCTGAAATTGGTCTGGTGAATTTTGCCTTCTCCCTCACCCCTTTGAAAAGGAGGAGAGGGAAAGATGTGGAGAAAATCAGATAATAATTTTAATTCCTGATGCTATTGAGAGATACCAAGTCCTCTAGAGCAAAGCAGAAGAGGAGTATATGTCTGTGTTAGGTATTTATGGTAAGAAGTTATCCTCTGGGCCTGTCCTATTATGGAACAATAACCTTCAGGTCAGCTTCTGACCTCTTAGATATATTATTTTCTCTGCAAACTCTCTGTAGTTGCATCAGTGCAGTACTAAATAGAACTTCTCCCTATTTTTGGAAGATATTTTGGTTTCCTTGAGGTCACTTTAACCTGTGATGAGTTCAGAAACAACATGTTACAAAATAAACACTTCTTTACAGCTTGGAGGAATAATTTTTCTTTGCATTTTCGTGCTGCATTAGTATTTCCTCAGAATATCCAAATAGTTTGGTTTGGTTTCATTGGCAAAGATGGGGGAAAAGTAGGGTAAACTATTGTAAGTATATTTGATAAGAATAAATGCTTTAAAGTAAATTAAGGAGTAGAATTTTTCCTATTGCATAGCCTTAAAATGTATTCTCAGTCAAGCTTATAAATGAACCACTGAAACATTAACAAATTAAAATAGGATTGATATGCTGCACAGTGTGAAAATGAGCTGTTCCTTTTCTAGCTGCTATGATGCATAGGAATATTTGGAAGGAGGCATTGCCCTGCAGCAACTGCAGCCACAGGCTTTTCTTCTCAGAAATTAGGATTTGGTGGGGAAGATCCATAGCTGCCAGTGCACAATTGAATAATATGGTTAGCAACAGGACAGTTTCTGATGCCAGGGAACACAGTGAGAAGATAGATCAATTCTATTTAAATCAGACAGAAAAGGCTAGCAAAAAGATTTTGTTTCAAATCAGTTTTCCTTGGCTGCCTTCTTTCTTTCCTTATAAATTGTTCTCCTGCCCTTTGTTATCTTCCCTCCCTGGGTTTCATCTCTGCATGGTTTTTCTGCAGCTGGTTGATTATCCCCTTGCTAGCCAGTTGCCTATTTGGAAGCAGCATTTGATTACTGAAATTGTAATGGCTCAATCCCAGCACCTCTTGTCTAAATCACAGGTAGCAACAACCACAGCAAAATAATTCTTAGTGGACAGCAAACATTGAAAAATGTTGTCCTATCTGAACCCTGAAATTAATTTGGAGGTGGCTTGGATGTGCTGTCACTGGGTGTCAGAAAGGGGTGTTTCTGGAGTGGATTTCAGGAGAGGATGAGCAGTGTTGTTGTTGCTTTGGACAAAGTTTATTAAGGGAGCCCTCCCTTCATGTCACAAGGTTCAGAAAGGATCCCTTTGCTTTCTAAGCTCCTTCTCAGAGAGGAGTCATGGGGCAGCTGAGTCCACTCCTAGTCCCAGACTTTATCAAGGTTTTATGTCTAAGGGTGTAATTGAATCTTCATACCACTTTGTCCCATGGGATTAAGGGTGGCAACCCAAATGTATTTATATAAATAAATTCTTTATTTAAATGGATTAAAAGTACTAAAGAAGAAGCAAGGCATTAATCAGAATTATTTACTACAGAGAACAGCTAGCTATCATTTGCTGATGGAGTACACAATTCACTTGAGGCAATATTCAAGCAGCAATATTTAAGCTAGCCAAATAATGAAGTTGAGATTGATGTCCCTCACCCATCCTAACAACCACAGGAGAATCCTCTTTCTCTCATCCTCAAGGGGTAGCCTTGGGGGGCACCCTCTCCAAGGGAGGAGTCTGTGCACACCTTAGAACAGGTGTCTGTGGTCAAGAAGTGAGTCTGAGCTTTTATAGTATAAAGGGATTGGCTGTCAGTCATATGGCAATGGTCTAGATGTGCCAGCTCAAGAATCTCAGCTCTGCAGCTTTAGGTGGATTATCAGTGCTAATTACTTTGTCTGCCATATAGGATCATAGAATGTCCTGAGTTAGAAAGGATCCACAAGGATCACTGAGTCCACCTCCTCTCTATGCACAGGACAACCCCAAAGTCACCCCATGTGTCTAAGAGCATTGGCCAAATGCCTCTGGAATTGCAGGAGAGTTGGTGCCATGACTGCATCCCTGAAGAGCCTGTTCCAATGCTCCACTACTCTCTGGGGGAAGAACCTCTTCCTAATAAATAATCTGAACCTCCTCTGGGAGAGCTTTATGCCATTCCCTTGGGTCATGTCTCTGGTCACCAGAGAGAAGAGATCAGCTCCTGCCCCTCCTTTATCCCTGGTGTGGAAGTTATAACTGCAATGTATAACAGTGACTTACCAGTCAAGGGAGGTGACTGTCCTGCTCTACTCTGCACTGGTGCAGCCACACCCTGAATACTGGGTGCAGTTTTGGGCTCCACAATACTGGAAAGACATGCAGCTGTTGGAGAGTGTCCAGAGGACAGCTGTGAAGATGATGAAGGGTCTGGAGGGGAAACCTTAGGAGGAGAGGCTGAGGTCATTTGGTTTGTTTAGCCTGGAGAAGAGGGGGTCGAGGGGAGACCTTATTGCAGTCTTCAACATCTTCACAAGGGGTAGCAGAGGGCCAGGGACTGATCTCACCCTAGTGAACAGCGACAGGTCTAGGGGAAACGGGATGAAGTTGTGTCAGGGGAGGTTCAGGCTGGAGATTGGGAAAAGGTTTTTCACCAGAGGCTGGTTGGGCTCTGGAACAGCCTCTCCAGAGAAGCAGTCTCAGCACCAAGCCTGACTCAGTTCCAGAAGTGCGTGGACACCGTTCTCAGGCATGTGGTGGATTCTTGGAGTGTCCTGCAGAGACTCAATGATCCTGGTGAATCCCTTTCAGCTCAGTAGATACTGTCACTTTCAGTATTTGAGAGGTGAGGCTGATTTTAACATTCTTCAATGCCAAAACCAACTTAATCCTCCCATCTCCATCACTGACAATATTTGCAGAGGGGCAGAGTTGAAGCTGTCAGACCCCACTTAGGCAGAGCATCCTTTTACAGGCAGTACCTCTGGTCTGAGACCTTTGTAAATAACTGCCTGGTTAGTAGACTTCCTGTCCCCTGTTATCCTAACGTAGTACAAAGGTGGGACCAGATTCACAAGGAATACACTTGGCATCATCAACTTAGTCCTGGCACAAACTGAGCTAGCTTGCTCTCTGCCTCCTTTCTGTGGTTTTGAAGAGGGAATTCCATGGATTACCTACCATATCTGTGGTTTTCTTTGGCAGGGCGGATGGGAGCTGGAGAAAAGAAGAACGCTTGCAATGTACAGTACAGACGTCCCTTTGGCTGTGCAGTCCTCAGCATTGCAGATTTGCTAGCAGGAGATTCCAAGGATGACCTCGTCTTAAAAGTGTACATGTAAGGGGAGCTTTTGTTCTTCATTCTTTAGAGGTATCTCCAAGTCACTTTGCATCTGAAGCAGTGGTCTTCAATGCAGTGGGAGTAAACAGCTGTAGCTTCTTTCTGTTC
>VWZX01009802.1:631550-756438 GCA_013399015.1 Galbula dea
ATCAAGGTTTTATGTCTAAGGGTGTAATTGAATCTTCATACCACTTTGTCCCATGGGATTAAGGGTGGCAACCCAAATGTATTTATATAAATAAATTCTTTATTTAAATGGATTAAAAGTACTAAAGAAGAAGCAAGGCATTAATCAGAATTATTTACTACAGAGAACAGCTAGCTATCATTTGCTGATGGAGTACACAATTCACTTGAGGCAATATTCAAGCAGCAATATTTAAGCTAGCCAAATAATGAAGTTGAGATTGATGTCCCTCACCCATCCTAACAACCACAGGAGAATCCTCTTTCTCTCATCCTCAAGGGGTAGCCTTGGGGGGCACCCTCTCCAAGGGAGGAGTCTGTGCACACCTTAGAACAGGTGTCTGTGGTCAAGAAGTGAGTCTGAGCTTTTATAGTATAAAGGGATTGGCTGTCAGTCATATGGCAATGGTCTAGATGTGCCAGCTCAAGAATCTCAGCTCTGCAGCTTTAGGTGGATTATCAGTGCTAATTACTTTGTCTGCCATATAGGATCATAGAATGTCCTGAGTTAGAAAGGATCCACAAGGATCACTGAGTCCACCTCCTCTCTATGCACAGGACAACCCCAAAGTCACCCCATGTGTCTAAGAGCATTGGCCAAATGCCTCTGGAATTGCAGGAGAGTTGGTGCCATGACTGCATCCCTGAAGAGCCTGTTCCAATGCTCCACTACTCTCTGGGGGAAGAACCTCTTCCTAATAAATAATCTGAACCTCCTCTGGGAGAGCTTTATGCCATTCCCTTGGGTCATGTCTCTGGTCACCAGAGAGAAGAGATCAGCTCCTGCCCCTCCTTTATCCCTGGTGTGGAAGTTATAACTGCAATGTATAACAGTGACTTACCAGTCAAGGGAGGTGACTGTCCTGCTCTACTCTGCACTGGTGCAGCCACACCCTGAATACTGGGTGCAGTTTTGGGCTCCACAATACTGGAAAGACATGCAGCTGTTGGAGAGTGTCCAGAGGACAGCTGTGAAGATGATGATGGGTCTGGAGGGGAAACCTTAGGAGGATTGGCTGAGGTCATTTGGTTTGTTTAGCCTGGAGAAGAGGAGATCGAGGGGAGACCTTATTGCAGTCTTCAACATCTTCACAAGGGGTAGCAGAGGGCCAGGGACTGATCTCACCCTAGTGAACAGCGACAGGTCTAGGGGAAACGGGATGAAGTTGTGTCAGGGGAGGTTCAGGCTGGAGATTGGGAAAAGGTTTTTCACCAGAGGCTGGTTGGGCTCTGGAACAGCCTCTCCAGAGAAGCAGTCTCAGCACCAAGCCTGACTCAGTTCCAGAAGTGCTTGGACAACGTTCTCAGGCATGTGGTGGATTCTTGGAGTGTCCTGCAGAGACTCAATGATCCTGGTGAATCCCTTTCAGCTCAGTAGATACTGTCACTTTCAGTATTTGAGAGGTGAGGCTGATTTTAACATTCTTCAATGCCAAAACCAACTTAATCCTCCCATCTCCATCACTGACAATATTTGCAGAGGGGCAGAGTTGAAGCTGTCAGACCCCACTTAGGCAGAGCATCCTTTTACAGGCAGTACCTCTGGTCTGAGACCTTTGTAAATAACTGCCTGGTTAGTAGACTTCCTGTCCCCTGTTATCCTAACGTAGTACAAAGGTGGGACCAGATTCACAAGGAATACACTTGGCATCATCAACTTAGTCCTGGCACAAACTGAGCTAGCTTGCTCTCTGCCTCCTTTCTGTGGTTTTGAAGAGGGAATTCCATGGATTACCTACCATATCTGTGGTTTTCTTTGGCAGGGCGGATGGGAGCTGGAGAAAAGAAGAACGCTTGCAATGTACAGTACAGACGTCCCTTTGGCTGTGCAGTCCTCAGCATTGCAGATTTGCTAGCAGGAGATTCCAAGGATGACCTCGTCTTAAAAGTGTACATGTAAGGGGAGCTTTTGTTCTTCATTCTTTAGAGGTATCTCCAAGTCACTTTGCATCTGAAGCAGTGGTCTTCAATGCAGTGGGAGTAAACAGCTGTAGCTTCTTTCTGTTCCAGAAAAAAAAAACCCCGTGGGAGCCAATTTTTGGTTTTGTTGTTTGTTTTGTTATTTTTTGTTACTTTATTCTTTTGGTAGGGGTGGCGCCGGTGCCATTCCGGCGCAGGGGCGGGAGGCATCGGCGCAGGTGAGGGTGGTGCCGGTGCCATTCCGAAGCAGGGGCGGCAGGTGCCGGCGCAGGTGAGGGTGGCATCAGCGCCATTCCGGCGCAGGGGCGTAGAGGTGCCGGGGACAGGTGGGAATGGCACTGGCGCAGGTGAGGGTGGTGTCAGCGCCATTCTGGTGCAGGTGGGAATGGCGTCGGCGCAGGTGAGGGTGGCGCCAGCGCCATTCCGGCGCAGGGGCGGGAGGCGCAGGTGGGAACGACGCCGGCGCAGGGGAGGGTGGTGCCCGTGAGGGTGGCGCAGGGGCGGGAGGCGCAGGTGAGGGTGGCGCCGGCGGGAATGGCGCAGGGGCGGGAGGGAGGTGCCGACGCTACCTTAGGTGTTGTAGTTATTTTTTTTTTTGGTCACAGTTAGGAAATTTTGGCTGGTTCTCCAGATGTGTTTATCAAGTGGGAGGATGTGAAAGAGAAAGGTTACATCTTGTTAGATCTTTTGTGTGTATTTCAGCGTTTTTCACATCCTTGTAAGAGCTTCGCTCCTTTTTCTTATGGCAGCCTGCAGTGTTTTAAGGAGGTGTTTGAATGCCTTGTGCTGTCTAGGCAGCTAGAGGAAATACTTTTTAACTACAGGAAAAAGCAGATGGAGTATCATTTTGTGAAATGAAGCAGTTTTAGAAGGGGGTAACAAGTGTAAAAGGCAGTTAGGGCTGGAGAATGAAAAACAAGGAATAGAGTTAAAAATGAATGGTGGGTTAAATGGTGGATTTTGGTTGATAATACTTGGGAAAAAGTTCTATTTTACAGTTGTGGCAACACACTAAGTGTCATTTCCTGCTGATCTTAGAATTATATGAAGAACCATTTTGTGGAGTGTTCTATTCTAAGTACATAAACCTGAAACATGTATTATAGTGAGAAATTCTCTCCCCTCCAGGTTTAGCAATCAAATCTTGAAGGCAGGTAATTCTCTCAGGCAGCCTTTCTCCTCCCCTCTGCTGGATTAGAGCTGCTGGAGTCAGGGCTGTAGAAAAGCAGTGTAGTGTGAGAGTGGACACCTGGAAGTCAAATAAGTGTTGCTGTTGGTTAACAAATGGTTAGATATATCTCCCTATTATTATTACTTTTTAACCTTGCCTTTGTCTTTTAAAATGAGAACAATGGAAGAAGAAATATCAGTCCAAACCAGATTGGATCCTTAGACTAACTGCAGTCTAAGACATGTCAAGTGATCATTAGAACATGGTCAATTTTCACTTCTGGAAAGTCTACTGTTTTCTAAATGTATACTGAAATGTAATTTGCTTTTTTGCTGACTACCTCCTGAAGGTCACATCCTGTTTTAAATAACTTTGAATCATACAGCAGAGATTTTTCTGTTTCCTAAGGCCAGCTTTGAGTCCTGTGTCTCCTCTTGTGTCTCAAGATAGATTTCTTTGTGGTTTAGCACTGGAGGAGAGATCTATACAGGTGATGAACTTGGTCATGGCTCAGTTCCTGCAGATAATTGCTCATCTCTTTCTCCCACCCTTTGCCACACAAAGCAGCAGGTATTTCCATAGTGCCTTTCTCAAATGCCAAAAGCAGTCTCACCCTTTTCTTGGAGACAGGCAGTTTCCTGAGGCTCTATAGGCTCCTCTTGTGTTAGCAGTTTTTGTGAATCAAAGAGGATTTGCTCATGTGGTGAAGCCAGGCTGAAAACCCTGTGGTCCTATGTCAGAGTTGAGAAAGTTATCATTTTTCTAGGTGCAACACAGAGAGTGACTGGTACCAGATCCATGAGAACATCATCAAGAAGCTGAATGCACGTTACAACCTGACAGGCTCCAATGCAGGTGAGTAAGTTGCCACCTTTCTGGTTTGCATTCTTGGGGCTTGCTTAGTTTGCAAATGAAGTTGGCTCTATTTTAGGAGGACTAATGTCTATGGAAGAAGTATTTTTTACACAGAGAGAAAAATACTTGTATTGGATGCAAATGTATGATGTTGTTCATGGGCATGTTGGAGGAGGGGATAAAAGGTGACTGAAGAGAGAAGAGCAGCAGAGATTGTCACTAGTGCCTGTGGAGCTTGGAGAGGGAAAGAGCAGCTGAGCAGCAATGCAACTTAGAGTACTGAGCAGCTAAAAGGGAAACTCTGAAAGGTTGTTTACATTGCACACAGGGAATTTGTTCCTCTGCAACTGCTTAGCAGCCTGAAAAGCCACTTGCAAAGCTTTAGCAAGACATTCAGATACTTCTGCTGACACCTTATGGAAAATACTGTTGTTACACTACTTTTTCTTTTCCTTTGCTGTCTTTTTCTGTAACAGTGTTGAATGGCTGGTTCTGAAGCCTCATTAGCCTTGTTTACCACCTTCATAGTTGCCAAGAAATGAGAAAATCTTGCATTAGAGGAAACACAGGGTTTTTTATCTCTCTCTTAGGAACCCATAGGTACGAGCTAAATGTAGGAAAACTTGAATTTTTGGTTTAGATCACACTTGCCCTTTTCAAACCATATTAAAAAGAGTTAAGTAACACAGTTAAACAGCAACCAAGATGCTTCAGGCTATTGTCTCTCCTCTAGGCTTCTTCCCTCTTCAGATTCTGTCCTGTACAGAGTCTTTTAGCTCAGAAGATTTTTAGGCAAAGTCTTGAGTTTCCACAAATCATTATCTCCCACTGCTGAAATAGTTTCAGTTAATTTTTCAGGGGGGGAAAAAAAAAACCCAAACCCTATTTTTTCTGGGAAAACCTAAAAAGGAGCTCAGAATGGACTTCAGTGTCTTGCATAAAAAACATATATTGCCAGACTACAGCATTTCTAGTTAGCATTCAAACCCTAACTCCCCCCAAAAATACTCTTTCTACTTTAACTCATGGCAGTTCTTAAGTACAGAATCCTCTTGTATCTTATTTTCAGCTTGTGTCTAAAAAAGATCAAATAAAAACAAATGACCTTGACTTCTTAATACAGCTCAGAAAGGAGCAGGCAGGGGGCAGATGTTCATCCTCTTTCCTCTTCCCAGTGGATGAAGGAATTGAAGGATTCAGTCTCAAGGATCATTTGCTGGAGTGGGAACTGCAATGTGCTTTCTGCATGAATTTCCAGCTTAGCAGAGACTAGAGTAGCAAGTAATGGATCCTATTGCCTTTCACCACTGGTCCTTGCAGCTCATGTCAGGTATCAGCTTACTGGAAGACACCTAGTTGCCTAGTGTAGGAGATCAAGCCATTAATGCAAGGGCCAATCTGTACAGCCTTTGCTGCATAGGGTCTTCTTAGATTGAGTTTTAATGGTTATAGAATAAGTGCTCTTGGGTCTGGATGATGTTGTAATTATTAAACCACCTTTCAGCACTGTCTGGAGTGGAGCTGGCTATAAAAACTATTTTTCCTATCATTTTTCTTCTTAGAATTAGAAGCTGGTTACTTTGGTTTAAAATGTAAAAATATTGCTGCATGCAGATCACACTTAATTACAGAACAGAATGTTAGGAGTTGGAAGGGACCCCCAAAGATCATCCAGTCCAACCCCCCTGCCACAGCAGGATTCCCTAGGCCAGGTCACACAGAAGCATGTCCAGATGGGTTTGGAATCTCTCCAGAGAAGGAGACTCCCCAGCCTCTCTGGGCAGTCTGTGCCAGTGCTCTGGCACCTCAACTGGGAAAGCACTTGGTCTTGTATTCACATGGAACCTCCTGTGCTTCAGCTTACAGCCATTGCCTCTTGTCCTGTCACTGGGCTTCACTGAGAAGAGCCTGACCCCATCCTCCTGACACACACCCTTCACATATTTAAAAGCATAGATGAGGTCACCCCTTAGCCTCCTCTTCTCTAAGCTAAAGAGCCCCAGCTCCCTCAGCCTTTCCTCCTCAGGAAGATGTTCCAGCCCCTTCAGCATCTTGGTAGCTCTGTGCTGGACTCTTTCCAGCAGTTCCCTATCCTTCTTCAACTGAGGGGCCCAGAACTGGACACAATATTCCAGATGTGGCCTCCCCGGGGTAGAGTAAAGGGGGAGAAGAACCTCTCTTGACCTACTAACCACGCCCCTTCTAATCCAGCCCAGAATCCCCTTGGCCCTCCTGGCCACAAGAGCACACTGCTGGCTCANCTCAGTACTGACTCCTGAGGGACTCCACTAGACACAGGCCTCCAACTAGACTCCATCCCATTGACCACAACTCTCTGACTTCTGTCCTTCAACCAGTTTACAATCCACCTCACTACCCAATCACCCAGACCACACTTCCTCAGTTTAGCTGCAAGGATGCTGTGGGAGACAGCGTCAAATGCTTTACTGAAATCAAGATAAACCACATCCACTGCCCTACCCTCATCTATCCACCTGGTTATGTCCTCATCAAAGGCTATCAGGTTGGTCAAACATGACTTCCCCTTGCTAAACCCATGCTGACTGCTCCCAATGACCCCCTTATCCTTGATATGCCTAGAGACAGAGTCAAGGATAAAGTGCTCCATCACCTTTCCAGGGATGGTGGTGAGGCTGACTGGCCTATAATTACCCAGCTCCTCCTTCTTGCCCTTTTTGAAGACTGGTTTTGAAACTCTCCTCTGGACCTGCCTTGGGACTAGAGTGAACAAATGATGCTGGGTTTGGGCTGCTGTTCTCATTAATAAAACAGGCACTAATGCACAAAGTGCCTTGTAAGCTATTATTGATCATCTAATGGCTGCTTCAGTTGTCCACAGAATTACTGTGCCATGAATGAACCTGTTGATTTTTGGAAGGGTTTGAAGTGCATTTTAGGACAAGGGGCAAGAGAACAAGGCCAAATGTGGCTGTCATTAGACATGGTTGTATACAAAAATAAAGAAGGCAAAATCAGAGAATGGCACTTCAGTTGTGCATACTTAGGCAGCATCATGGTTTTCTTCCTTCTGTTTTTTAGTCAGTATTTACTTTATATTCTTCCTTGTGGCATACTTCTTTTCTTTATTCTCCAGCTCTTTAGACTTTCAAAAGCTGAGATGTGTTTTATTTTAATACAGCACATGATGATGGAAGGAATGTCTGGTAATTAGAGCAGTGCTTTATGTCTAGTGCTTGGAGCAGTCCTTTGGGCTCTGGAGGCTGAGGGTTCTCATCCACAAAACTGACTCACTTACAACTGTGAGCAAATTAGACAATTCAACAGTGATGGAGTCCATCCTTAAGCACCACCAGCATCTTCAAAGTACCTCCTGAAACACAAGATCTTTCTGTAGGTACCTAAAGCTAAGTTACCTTTCATTTCCACCACTGCTTCAAGTTGGAACAGGTGGGTAGCTGGATGCAATGTCAGGGTATGGATGAGATAGGTGTAGCTGCTTGGGCACTATGCTAAAACAAAATGCTGGAGGTGATTACTGTAAGTCTCATGCCTATTCTGTTTTTAGGCATTGTGGAAATAGTCACTGGATTTACCACAGAAATGTCTCAAACTCCTAAGTTTGAGATTGTCTTTAAAGACAGAAAATGTCTTGGTTCAGACTCTTAATTTGGAGAAGGATTTCCAGTCTGTCTGACATGTCCCAGAGGAGCATGCTAATCACTTGGCTTCTCAGACTTCCCTGCAGCAACTCTTCAACTCTGTATACAGTCAGAAAATACTCATTACACCATGGGGATAGGGAGAGTGGCTCTAAAGCCTGCCAAGTAGCACATGATTTTCCTAAGTGTGATCTGTATTCATGTCCTCTTAGGAAATCCTGTAGAGGAGAGATTTAAACCTTGGACTCCTGTTACATGTCAGCATTCTCCCCAGTGAGTTATCTGATAAAAAGCATATTAAAAAACTGATGACAAATGTACTACAACTTCCTCCTTCTTCACCCTCCTCTGAGAAGAAAGGCTGGCTAGCATAGTTTGAAGGGGCTGCAAGACATTGCTTTTTGCTCTGTTTTTTACTTTTACTTTAGGTCCCTGACATTCTCATGTGTAGGCTCCTGTGTAAATGCCAATTTAGATTCCCTTCTAACAAGTCTTGAAAAGCTGCACATGCCTGATGGAGGAATTCTTGAGAGCTGAGACAAGGCTGCACATGCTTTTCATGTTGCTAGAGCAAAGGAGGTGAAAATCCTTTCAAATCCTGTAGAGATTAAATTACTGGTGTTGAGAAATGATAAACATATCTAGCTGCTTCTTAGCTTTGGGCTCTTGTGTGGATTCCACAAAAGAAGCAGATGGAGTGGGAAGGTCTTTTCCTATGCCATTATCTTGGAATGCTCTGATAAACTAGACAAGAGTGATGTAACCTAACTGCATCTTTACTGAGCACAGGGTGGTGTATTCTGTGGTGGCAATGTCAAACTGCACTGGAAACACTCTTAATTATGCATTGACTCTAATTGGTAGCAGGGCCTTAAGCTTTGCTGGCAGCACACTCAGAATGGTGGGGTTTCTCTTGCTGCTTTTAACTCTGGCATCATTTATTCCTTTTTGGTTTTTTTGTAATACAGTGGCAGTGTTCATTTGTAGCTGATGCATAGTGGGTCAAAATACAGCTCTTGAAAAATCCACATAAATCATACCTTCTTGCATACAGAATGACAGGGGTAGGAAGGGACCTCTGAGGATCACCTAATCCAACCTCCCTGCCAAAGCAGAGTCACCCAGATCAGGTGCCTGGGAATGCATCCAGGCAGGTTTTGAAAGCCTCCAGAGACAGAGACTCCACAACCTCTCTGGGCAGCCCTCATTGAAGCAGGAAGGACTCCAAGCCCTTGTTGTTGAGAAATGTTTGCCAAGAATCCCATAATGAAGAAGGATAAACTGGCATCTTAAGAGGGGAAAGTCATTCATAGAATCATAGAACTGTCAGAGTTGGAAGGGACCTTAAAGATCATCTAGCTCCAACCCCCCTGCCTGCCAGGGACACCTCCCTCTAGATCAGGTTGCCCAGAGCCTCATCCAGCCTGGCCTTAAAAGCTTCCAGGGATGAGGCTTCCACCACCTCTCTGGGCAAACTGTTCCAGTGTCTCACCACCCTCATGGTGAAGAACTACTTCTAATATCCAATCTAAATCTCCCCTCCTCTAGTTTGCATCCATTCCCCCTAGTCCTATCACTGTCTGACCTCCTAAAAAGTCCCTCCCCAGCTTTAGATTATGTTGCAGGTTTAGAGCATGTTTTGAGACAAAGATTCAAGCAGTGGCTGGAAGTGTAAGTTACCATAGCTTGTTAGGTGCCTGCAGAAAGGTCTTGTGCCTAGAGAGGTACTTTGAAGGTGCTGGTGGTGCTGAAGTTGGAACTGCAGTAAGAAAAATAATTGTATAAATCTGGTGCAATTTGACCACAGCAAAAACTTGTAGTAAATCCCACAAAAGAAATTGCAGCTTGGGAACAGAGAGGGGGAGAGAAAAAAAGGAAATGGGATGGGGAAAGGGAAGGGAAAAGGAAAAGGTAGAGTCAGTCCTCATTGGTCTTGTTAAGAACTTGACTGTTTCAAGTGGTTTTTACAGGGTGGGTGAATTACTGTTCAGCAATCTGATGTAAAACCTAAACTTTTCCTAAATTCAGAAGTAAGAAAGTCTTTGTAGCCTAAAACTAGCATGTGATATTAATTAGTTTTGGGAAAAGATATTAATTCTTAAAGGTGGCAGGCTTATAGACCATAAGGTGGAATTTTGTACATTTTGGGAGCAGTTCAAGCTTGTCTTGTTCTCTGTGAAGTTTTGGCTTTTCCCCTCTCTGTTCCCAGGCTGTAACTTGTGACATTTACTACATAAATTTTGCTGTTGCTAAATTGCTCAAGATTTATACAGTTCTTTTTCCCAGGTCACATCAATCCAGTAAATCATTTGTTTGCCAATAACAATGTAGAAATCTAAGAAACCTGCTGGTTTTTCTCTTTGCAGTGGTCATTTGGACACTTCAAGCACTACCAGAAATGGGAACACCTATATGCTTTCAGAATGCTTTTATCACCCAGAGGAAGCTTTATTTGGACAGATGCCTTATTTTATTACCTTGCTTAAAATACAAACAGTCTTGAATAGCATTCTGTCTGAGGTTTGGTTGTTTTTCAGCTCCCTGAGCAGCTGCTAGGCATTTTCTTCTTAATATGATCTAGGTTTCTCTGCTGCCAGTAGATAGAAGCTGAATGTAAATGCTCTCCCCTCCCCCTCAGAAGCTCCCATGCAAATAAGTCATCTGTGAGCATAATGAACAGTTGCCTTTTGTCATAACTAAATGCTGAACTCAGTAATGCAATGTAGAAGCTGTTTCAAGGTAAAATAACAGATCTAACAGAAATCTGGAATGCTTATTGAGCATTTTGGTTGTTTTCTCTATTCCCTTTCATCTAAATGGTAAAAATAATCTGTGGTCAACTGTGGCACAAGTTAATTGTGAGAAACTTCATGTGCTTGCAGAAGAAATAGGAGCAGATCTGTTTGCAGTGCCACACAGTTAGGTATTAATATTTTCAGACTGGAGTAAATAAAGAATAATAACTTAGACAAAAAGGTTTAATAACCACTGGGGAGGTAACTGAATGTTTTTCTGAGGGGATAAAGCTACACTTTGTACCTAATTAAAGAAAATATGCCAGTCCTTTAGAGACTGGAGAGTTGTTTCCACTTGTATATTTTGGCTGCTGGTGTTCTAGGAATGGAAAAGGTAGAGTTACAAAGTTTTGGGTAGAGTCTAGGTGTCCTTGATCTTGTAATGATCGTATCAGCCACAGTCAGATGCAGTGTGTGGTGGCATGTTGCAGTTGTGTATCTTGCTTTGTCTCTGCACAGCTGTTCCATCAGGAATGCTCCATTTTTTTTTTCCCCCTAAAGCTGATAATTTTATTGTCTAGTGCACAAGATGAGAAAGAACTGATGTTGACATAAATCATCAGAGTGGAATACATTAAAGCAAAAGGATATTCCCTCTGTAGAGGAGTAGAGACATGTGACTGTAACTAGGGTCTTGAAAGCACTGGCATGGGATGGTCCTTGAGGCCCCAGACCTATGAGGTCTCCCTTTCCTATTGTACTGAACTGTTTACACTGTGTAACATTTCTAAGTAACTCTGCAATCTTTAATCCAATGTTCTTCAGTATTCTGAAGAGCTTGGGAGTGCATACCATTTATATTCCAAAGATTTAGTTAAACTAGAGGTAAAAATGACTAAACCAAGTTCTGAGTGCCTTCACTGAGAGACTTTTCTTGATGCCTTTGGATATAAAAAGATGACTTTTTGTTTTCTACTAGAGTGCTGTGAAATAGAGAGCTCTAGCACCTTTCTCACCTTGCATGAGCAAGGACTTGAAATCCTTGACAGCCAGCTTATTTCTCAAGTTAAACCTGTTTTGCCATTGATGAGGGTTTTTTTGTGACACTTGCCTCATTTTGGAGCTAAATAACATTCTTCAGGGAAGTCTGTGCAATTTGTACACAGAGCAAACTGTAGTGCTGATTGGATTTGAGCTCTTCACCTTTTCTTTAGAAAGCACAGTGTCTTTACTCCACACCAGGCAAGGTACAATAGCTGCTGAATGCTGTAGTGGTTGATGTGATCTGGAGCAGTGGCAAATACTGAGGGTTGTTAAGGTTTCCAAGGAAACAGTGCAATAGGGGCATGTGGGGGTATGAATATACAGATGTATGTATGACAATTTGTTAAAATAGAAAAGAAACAAGATTGGAGGTGGTCTAAACATCCATATTTGTAAGTGAGCTACACCTATGCAGCAATGAAAAACTTTTCACCTGCTCTAACAGCCTCTGGATTTTGCCTGTATGACTTCTTACCAACCTCCTGGACATCAGCTAGCCATAGTGTGGTTGGTTGGCTCTTCTACAGCAGTAATAATTGCCCCTACTCTCTCAAAGTTAACTGGAGAACCACAGAACAAATTGCCATTACTGAAATGATTAATATCATGGCATTAAATGCAGTCCTTCAAATAGAATAGACTTCACTGGCTGTTTTACCTTGTAGAATTTGTGTGTGTGGTTGGAGATGTGTAGGTGAGCTGCTTTTCAGAAGGAAATGGAAATCTGGCCAGAGTATTTCAAGCTCTGATCTAAGTACCATCAAACTTCAAATACATTTATTCAGTTAACTAGGAACATGATTGATGGGGAAGTTTCTTTCAAAGCTTCAAGGACTAATGACCTTGTTCAGTCTGTGTGTACATGTTATTTACTTAGGCTTAATCTAAAATCAGTTATGACTCTTCTGGGTTGTCAGTTTATCTCCCAGTTGTTGACTTATATAGGAAGAGTTTGCTCCTATCTTCTCCTTGATCTGTATGTTGACATGTGATCTGCTGTAGGAACAGTGAAGGTCAGGGAAGGTTAATCTTCATAAGCTCTTACCATCCTGCCACTTGCTTCTGTGATTATCTGGGAAATAACCAAAAGAGATCACTCTTGGTTTTGTTAATCTCAGCTGAAATGAAGTATACTGTTTGCATTTTATTTGTATACTAGAGATATGGTCAATTAAGTTATTCTTCCTTGATTCTAGAGAAATAAATATGCCAATACCTAAAAGGGGCCTATAGAAGGAAGGCAGAGACTCTCTACCTGGGTAGAAAGCAATAGAACAAGAAGGAGTGGCTTCCAGCTGAAGGAGGGAAGATTTAGATTGGATGTTAGGAAGAAATTCCTCACCCAGAGGGAGGTTAGGCACTGGAACAGGTTGCCCAGACAGGTTGTGGCTGCCCCATCCCTGGCAGTATTCAAGGCCAGGCTGGATGTGGCCCTGGGCAACCTGGTCTAGTGTGTGGCATCCCTGCCCATGGCAGGGGAGTTGGAGCTAGATGATCTTTAAGGTCCCTTCCAACCCAACCCATTCTCTGATCCTGTGAATCTCTTCAAATGATTGCATGTCCACCCTTGCATTTTGCATGTCCTCTAGCAGAGGAAAGAGTATGGTTGATTAAATCTGATCAACAGTGAAAAAAAAGTTGTGATTTCAGTCATGTGCCTAAGTAAAAAGTATTGATTATTCTGTATTGGTTTATTAGAATTGATTTCTTCAGGTTTTGGGTTAATAAGCTGCATAACTTAATGGATGCATTGTAATGGGACTGTTGTGTTTGCACCTTTTCTTGAATACCAATGGAAGTAGGACTGTGTTGAAGGAAGTGAACAAGTGAAATGGCAGCAAAATACTGATGGACATTTCTCTAAATGGACATTTTTCTAACTCTTTTCCCAGTTAAGGTCTCAGTCCACCCCTATTGAGAGATTTTTGATCCAGTTGTGCATCATTGTTACTATTATTTGCTAATCATCAGTAATAATTTGCTGATGCTTTTTCATGGGTGGTGGCTTTACTGATGTTTCCTTCCCAAATACATACAAGAAAATGAAATGAGTTGGCTTGATATTATTGAACTTCCTCTGAACTTTCTCAGTTCTCAGGATTGCATGGATACTTGGGCATATATATATATATA
Organism: Galbula dea; assembly: GCA_013399015.1. Lineage (NCBI taxonomy): Eukaryota > Metazoa > Chordata > Aves > Piciformes > Galbulidae > Galbula > Galbula dea. Next base: position 645,088 of record VWZX01009802.1, read on the forward strand.
TATATAATTGTTAAGAGGTAGTGATGACCATAATCTGTTTCAATGTTTACTTTCCTTGTTTTTCTCTTTCTTTGCAGGTCTGGCAGTTTCTCTTCAGTTGCTTCATGGAGACATAGAACAAATTAGGAGAGAGTATACATCCATGTTTACTCATGGTGTATCCATAACAAGGAAACTAGGTTTTTCCAATATTATAATGCCTGGTAAGTTAAAAAGAAAAAAAACCCAACCACAAAACAAGAACAAACAACAAAAGAAGCCCCAAGCCCAAACAAACAAAAACCCTCCCAAAACCTCTCAAGAAGCAGCAGAAGAAAAGACTTAGTGAGAAATTCCTGTAGTTTTCAGCTGCTTTCCAAATAAATTCTCTATTCTAAAAGTTCTTAAACTTTTCCAGAGACTTTTATGTGAGGTTTTTTTTCCAGCTAGTTAGAAGAAAACTCTGTCCCAGTGGCCCCATTGCATTTTGCACTGTAGAGTTACTGGGTGAAAGTTAAAAGGGCATGAAGTCACAGCAGCCTTTGGAGAGATGGAACTTGATAGAAGTAAAGATGACTGAAGGCAAGAGTGCTGAGCTCTGAGCAGGGAAAGAGAGAACCAGCAGAACATGATGTTCTCAGGAGCTGGTAGCTTTCTAAATAAGGATTCACAGAATGTCCCTGTGCAGCTTCTGGTTTCTGTCTCAAATGCTGAAAGTGAAGCTACTGGAAAAGGATGGAGATGTTATTTTGATGATATTTGATGATAAAATGTGCAGATACTTAGCAGATGCTAGGGGAGATAGAAAGATTGTGTCAACCTGAATGTGAAGAAGCAAATACAGGGAGAAGATCACAGGAATAGCTCAAGTGCTGTCTCTGAAGTGACATTTGAACTAAGTTTAGTAGGTTGCTGGAAGCTCTAAGGGAAATGTCTCTTCAAAGGAGAAGCTTACTTGCAAGCAGACTAGTTTGGCTTGATTGTGGTGGTGTGTTGTTGCAGGGAGGAGCTCAGGTTGTAGTTTCAGCTAAGTCCACACACAATGCCTTGTCTCTCTCAAATGTAAATCATCCTCATGGCTTGTGGGTTTTTAATAGAGGCTACTTTCTTCTTGTAAAGATCTCTCTGCATTCCTGTGTACCTAAATCAGAAGTAAACTGAGGTTCTGAGGCAAGAATAAAAAAGCTTCAATGCTTCACTAATCAAGGAGTTAGAAAACAGGCATTTAAAACTCAGTAACAAGAGTAGGGTTGAGCTGTGGACATGTATTTCTCTTGAACTTCTGCCTGCAACTTGACAACTGAGAATTCACTCTTCTGTTCTTACTGCCAATTAAACATCTGTCCTTCTGCTTCCTTGATCACTGCTGCTAATCACTTAAAACAGGCCCAGAACACAAGTCAATAAAACAGTTGGAGCATTATTATGGAAATACTCTGCTGATGTGACTGCAATATTTTGTACCATAAATGGCCTGAGTCAGCTGCCACTGCATCTGAAGGTAGCTTATGGAGGTTTATTTAGTGGAAGCATTAAGTTGAAATCTTATGGCTTATTAGCTAGGGTTTATTTGTTGTATTCCTATTGGGTTTGTAATTGGAATCAAATATATCAAATCAAATAATAGGATTTGCTAAACTGTGAAAAGCAAGTTATGGCAGAGTACTGTGTACCCAGCTGCTGGGGGAGTTTCTCAGCTCAGTTTCAAAGACTTGTGCAGGCTCAGTTTGTCCCATTTTTAGATAAACCAAAGTAATATATGGTTCTGGTGTGCTGCTTTCTCAGTCCCAATATATGCATAGCTCAGTTTAGAAAATGTACAAGTTTTATTCTGTGTTTGCTGGCATAGAAGAGATGTCTCCTAAAGAGAAACAATCATCTCACTCCTGCAATGAGGAGTTCCAAAGGATAAGCAGAGCAGTAAGCTTTAGGCACTGTAATGCCCTCAGGACCCTAGTCTTTGAAATGCTTTTTCTTACTTTTAAAGCTTCTCTTTCATTTTGTTTCTTCTCTAGTGTCTTTTTTTTTTTTTCAGAGATAAATTAGAGAACTTCATCTTTTGCCACTGGAAATGGTCATTAATTAGATCTTAATTTATATTTTTGTTGAAAGTGTGGTGCTGTGGCTAATTAGCACTTGGGTTAGGGTTCTGAGCCAGACTCTCTTGAATTATTCAGCAATATTTCCTGCTGTTAAACTACAGTATCTCTTTATAAATGCCATATTTTAAGTCTCTCTCCTATTCTGGTGTATTTAAACTCTCTCTGACCTTAATTTTCCTTCCTATCAATCTTTTTCTCTTTGGAGGTTTTGCCTTCAGAAGTAACTAGGATCAGAACATTTGCCAAACCAGAATTTTGTTGACAGTAATAATGCCTGTTTTTATAGAGCAATGCTCTTTGTGTCACTGGAGCCTGACAGGAGGAAGCCACAGAAAGCCCTTTCCAGGACCTGTGGAATCTTTCTAATGAAGAGCTCCAAGTGGTTTAAGCAATGAAGTAGATGGCTAGGAAAAAAAACATGTATGATTCAAAAAGGCTGTGAAATAAGGAACTTTATTCTAGCTAGAAGTACAGGCAGTGAAAGTGTCATCTTGTGAGTCCAATAAACATGCATTTTCTAGGTTTAACTGGGATTTAAGAGCAGACTCAATGCAACCACTAGTAAATTCCCTTCCAGCATCCTAGTGTGGGCAGTCTGCAGATGCATGGGCAAGTGTTCTGAGAGAGCTTTGCACAGCATCAGAGGACAGCTGTGCTTACACCATGAGTGTGTTCACCATTTCCTGAAAGGACAGACTGTCATGGATTCATTTATAGAATGTCCTGAGTTGGAAGGAACTCAGGAGGATCATCAAGTCCAACTCCTGTCTGTGCATAGGACAACCCCAGAAATTGCACCATGTACACTATTACCCCATGAAGGGGTTGGCCAAATGCTTCTGGAATTCCAGGAGAGTTGATGCCATGACTGCATCCCTGGGGAGCCTGTTCCAGTGCTCCACCACTTTCTGGGTGAAGAACCTTTTGCTGTTACCCAACTTAAACCTCCTCTGGCAGAGCTTCATGCCATTCCCTCAGTTGCTGTCACTGGTCAGCAGAGAGGAGATCAGCTCCTGCACCTCTTCTTCCCCTAATGAGGAAGGCCACAATGAGGTCTCCTCTGTCTTCTCTTCTCCAGGCTGTACAAACCAAGTGACTTTAGCCATTCTTCATACATGTCTTCCTCTCCAGACCCTTCACCATGTTCATGGCTCTCCTCTGGACACTCTCCAGCAGTTTCATACCCTTCTTCTATCATGGTGCCTAAAAGTGCCCCCAACACAGAGGGGAGGCTGCACCAGCCCAGAGGAGAGTGGGACTAGCACCTCCCTTGACCAGGCCAGCTACCAGTGCCTGATGCAGCCCAGGACACACTGACCCCCTTGTCTGCCAGGGCACATTACTGACTCATGACAACCACATCATTACTTAGCATGTAAAATTGAGCATAGTATTTGTGAACATCCTGTACTTTTTGAGCAGTATTTTCCTCTTGCATTGCTCTTATGGAATCTGTTGCCAAATTTGACTTCTAGGACATCCACATATGCATATTTTCTTGCATCTTTGTGGAAGAGATCTAATTCCTTAAAGAAGCCTCCATTGTTGGTGTTGTCTGGGGGGATAGAATTGGAATAAGCCCTGTGAGTCTGTAGATGAGGACTTACTGGAGGAGCCCTAGCTCCACCCTAGGATGGCCAGTTGGAAACAGACTCTAAACTATCATGTGGTGAACATCCATAGCTTCCTTTCTCATGCTTTTGAGACCAGAACCCTTACTTCCTAGATCTTTTACCTACAAGTTTACTCTATGCAGCTTTGTCTGTACTATCAAAGGTAATTCTTATTTTAAAAGGCAGTAAGATATGGTTTTAAAAGGCTCTGTATCCAGCTCACCTCCAAATGTCTTAAGGCCAGAACTGGCATCTCAACAGGTTTGCCTGGGTGGCTATCAGTTAGCTGTGGGCACCCTTTTTCCACCTTATGATCTGAACCACAGCTGAGATCTGACCACCACTTGCTCTGAGGGAAGACTGGAGTTTAGATTTCTTCTTGTTCATCCAAATTACTAAACTCTGATAGTAGAAGAGGTTAAAGGATTGTTGAGTCAGTACAGTGGTGTTACATTGACCATTGCTTTCCCTGTCCATAAGCTTAGGGGGCCTATAGTGGTGGTTATCTGTAGCTGAGGCTAGTCAGTCCTGGCTGCAAAGTTCTTGGCTTCTAATCCTTCACTTTCAATTTTTGAGTGGTCTTCTAGCCCTGTGGTATAGAACTCAATGTTCTGAGGTGGTTTTTTTTGCTTTTTGGGGGTTTTTTTGTTTGTTTGGGGTTTTTTGGTTTATGGTTTTGGGGTTTTTGTTCTGTTCATTTGTTTTGTGTTTTGTTTTTTTTTTTTACAGTGTCTGCTCATTCAGCTGCCCAGGATGTTGCAGGGGTTTTAAGTTCCCAATATTAAGCTTTCATATGTTTTATTCAGGAAAAATAACTTGGGTTTTTTACCATCAAATCTGCATTGCTTTGCATTTGTCAACTTTTAACTTTGTGAGATGTCCTTTAGCTGTCCAGTCAAATCTCATCAGAATCCTGTCTTTGAAAGCTACTGCATAGACTCACTACTCCATCTGGGGTATTCAGAGGTCTTTTATTCTTTTCATGTGCAAGTCCATGCTCTCCAATCTTTCTTACTTTCTATTTTCAGAAGCTTTTAAAATGAATCTGAAACTGGAATCTTCCTTTAGACAAATAATCTCTCAGAAGGTAGTTTTCAGTGCTGTGGTTTTGACTATATTCCCTCTTTCAAAGCTTAGAGTAAGAGTATGGAGAGCACAGCTGTAGAGAATGCTGTGGGATCTGTTCTAACACAGCTAAAGACTCTACATGAAGCTGCAGTATTCATTTCTGTAGTGGAATTTTCAGACTTTTCAGACTTCTTTGGTATCTTCTGCAATCATGGTAAGTGTCTGTGTCTGTCAGAGAGCTTGGACTTAGTAGATTGTTGATTCTAGGGAAAGAAATATCTCTGCATTTTTCTCCCACCAGCAGTGGTGTGAATTTTTCCAGTCTCTTTTATCCTCTGTGAAGTGTAAATAGCCTAAATTTAACACCTGCCACTGTTTACAGTTCTGCTTTCCAAGAATCCAGCAATAAGTATTTTTAATTACTAAAAGAACCATTGCCTGGATATATTAGTTACACAAAGCATGTTTAAGCAGTAGTGTGGAGTTAAAACACTCTGACTTTGGACCTTTCAGAGAAATGTGGGGAATATCTTCTTTGTAACAGCCTTGATCCTGCCTACCAAAGGAATTCTCACTTCTACAAGTCACTGGAGAAAACAAAGTTACTGATGTGTGATGATGTGCTTGGTTAGGAAAGTGCAAGGAACTTCTAAATTCCTTTCTTTCTCCTTTCCATCTCCTCTGTCTTGTTTTCTTGATTCATGAGGAAATGAAGGAAAACCAGAACTGTGTAAAGGGAAGAAAAGCCAGGATTTAATTGCACTCCCTTAATCTAGAGTCTCTGGAAGTGAAGAATGGGGAAAAGGATCTTGCAGTTGGGAAGAGTAAGGCAGCTTTCTTTTGAGCATAGAATAAGTAGCAGTGATGCATGGGAAGTGTACACAAGGATAGCCACAGTTTGGAAGCCTTTCTCCAAGAAAGCAAGTGAGGAGCACTGGCAAACTAACAAGTGGATGCTTTAGCTCTGTAAAAATAAGTGGTCTTTCAGAACCCTGGGGAGATATTTTCTTTCTATTGTAGCTGTACAAAATCAACAGGTCAAAGTTTGCTGTTAAAAAAGCTTGTCAGTCTTTTATTCCCCACCTGTTCTAAGCCACTTGGTTTACTGCTCATTGTTAAAAGGAAGAGGGGGGAAAAAAGTCCCAGGGAAATTGGGTCTGACATGGTAGATCTCCAATCCATTTGAAATCTGAAAGTGTTGCAGCTGGAGAATCCCTTGTAAAGGGCATTTCTTTTGCTTAATCACTTGTTTTCTGATGAGTGTTTCTTAGGGCTTATTGAGAGTCTCCAGAATGAAGCTGAAAATGCAGATAATATTCTGTTGCAAAAGGGCAATAGAGTATCTGAGAAAAGGAATCTGTTTATTCTTCTTTGCCTTTGGTTTAAATGCCAAAGCTTACTTAATCCAGTAGTAAAAAGACAGTGGTGTTTCCAAAGTCACCAATGCTTGCAAAACTGTAACATGTGCAGAGTTGGCTTAATGTTTGCCTTATGTAAACAAGAATATCAATTCTAAGCTAAAACCTTGCTAGCAGTATCTAAATAACAGAACTAGTGTTTTTTCCCCTCTGCTCACCATCATATGTTTACATGCAGTCACACCCCACAGAAGATTTTGTCAGGTAGCACCCAGAGGGCCCCAATCTCCAGCCTTTTCTTTCTGTGTGTGTATTTAAGCACTGAATATAGCATTTTCTCATTCTTGAGTCATGTGTGAATATTACTCATCAATAGTAATGACTGTCAGTCCATGCCAAAGCTTCTTGCAAATAGCCAAGTTGTTCTGTGCTCCAATAATGGGGAAGAAATGAAGCAAGCACTGATCAGACAGCTGACTGGTGGTTGTCATGGGCTTTAAACCTGACCCAGGTTTGCTGGCAGCTTCAAGCATATCTATGAGGTTTCTTAAAGTCTTGAATACATTCCCTGAGAAGCAGCCAGTCACTGTTTCTGGTATCTTCTCCAAAGACATTGTTTCAGTAATGGGATTTCACTTCTTCCAGTGATGAAGTTCTTTGTGAAATGCAGTGTGCTTGTATCTTCCTGAGCTGATCTCCTTCTCTCAGATAGCATCCTTCTCTACTGTGATTTTCACAAGTTTTCATTGGTTTGGGGTTTCTTTTATTAAATAAAACTCTGAATCCCATGTAATCAATCAGGAACAGAAGGCAAGAGACCAGTGTGGCTGGGTAAAGATGTGCTGCTCAAACTAAAGGGCAAGAAGGAAATGCATGGGCAGTGGAAGCAGGGAGAGGTATCCTGGGAAGAGTGTAGGGACACTGCCCAGTTGTTCAGGGGTGAGGTCAGGAATGCTGAGACACAGCTGGAACTGAACCTGGCAAGGGGCACAAAGAATAAGAAGAAGGGTTTCTGCAAGTATGCTGCAGAGATGATCAGCTTGTTGAAATTTAGGCTGTCTGTTGGTGGTCAGGCATAAGACCACCTATTTTTATCTCCTCATTAAAGTCACCTTCTACATTTTGTTTTTCTTTTGAGATCCTCCCACTGCTCCTATTCTACAAAGTCTTCTAAGGAACTTTTCTCTGCATCCACAAGATTTTCATCCTGCCTGATAGCCACTTTGTGCCATATCCAAAGATTTTCAGTCCCTGAAACTGAAATTGTTTGGAGAGCTTTTAACATCATGCTTAGGATAGAAAACCAAGCAACTCCTTAACTTGTTTTTTTTTCCACAGAGATGTAAATGACCAGGAACTTTCTCTACACAAAATAATGTTTTCTGCTGCTTTTCAATTCATACTTCTAAAGGATCTATAATTCTGAGCACAACTTTCAAAACAGCAGTTCCTAAGAAAGGCTCCCAGTGAGTTCTGTCTATTTTTCAATCAGTGGCTGCTGTCAGGAGAGGTTAGATTTGCACCCTGAAAGCTCTTAACTATCAGAGGTGTTATCTTGTTCACATACAGTCATGCTGTATTTGTTACAGTACTGAATAATCAAACTGGAATTGATTTCTCTAGAAAGCTTTTCAAGGATAGCTGGCAAACTAAACTCTTTTCTTTCTTATAACCTTTGATCTTTGCCTCCTTTCTTCAGTTTGAAAACCTTGGTCCATATTGATATGCTACAAGAAACTCTCCAGTTCTAAATGTGGTTGGAATATGAGGAGAGTCTTGTTGTTATAGTATCTGTGCTGGAACTCACAGCATTTCTACTCACCAAAGGCTACCTCAGAACTCAGATACTTGGCAGGAATTTTGCATTTCAGTGCCACTTAGGGCTGTCATTGCCCCTCTTAGTGAGAGGAAGATGATTTAATCTGTCAGCATTACCTGTCTGATCCTGGCTAAGTCAAAGATCCTGTAGGAAAATGATGCATGTTCTTGTAATCAAATGTGTCATTACAGTTGCCAGACATTAGAAAGGTCAATTAAAGAAACAGAGGTAAATTCAGTAATTTCCTGATGTCTCATTACTTTATCAAGGTAGTTGGAATTTTTTTTTACTGGAAGAAGGGCCACAAAAGAATGCTCTAACTTAGTTTTACCCAGACAATCTGCACTTTTGAGAGAGAATTACTGTTAAGGAAGATTAAAGCACTAGCATTTCTACACTGAGGAAGTAAAAGTGATTAAGATTTAAGTTTGAAAGAATGGTCAGGAGCCTAGTTAGGTTCTTATCATTCCAGTGCACTTATTGGAACTGTGCAAGTTCAGTAGGCTTGGGTTGCTTACATTTTGATTGCAAGTAGTGATCTTTCTAAAACCCAACAGTGAAATGTGTGCACACAAACCCAGACAGAAGGGCAGGTTTAACCCAAAACCTGTATTTTGGTGAAGATTATAAAATGTCAGATATGCCACAGACTTTGAGAAGTAAGCTGCTGTTCCATCTGCCTGCTGCAGATTATACCTTTGATACAGAGCCCATAGTTTACTTTCTTCATGATTAATTTTCCAGTCCTGTTTCAGTTATCTCCCTTCTCCTTCTCCATTCATTTCCATATCAAACAGCATTATTCCTCATACAGTGTCAGATGCTTAATCTCCTCTTGGATTTAAATTGTTTTGCATGGTAATAGAGGAAATCTAGCATTTTCTTTCAGAAATGTGATCCATGTGTCTTGATTTGCTCAGAGATATTGGAAACAGAGTAGCTGATCAGTAGATTCCTGATGGATGGTGGGTAGGAAACCATAGCAGAGCTTGCCAGATGTAGATCAGGACAAAATTTATCTGAACTGTGCTCTCATAACACTGATTTCAAACTCTGCAGAGGTTCTGTGAGAGGAGAACAGGACAGTATTTGTGAATGTACATCCTAGTCTTCTGTCTTTTTTCCCTGTGGTTTGTTTTCTTCTGGCAATGAAAAAGGTGAAACTGAAGAAATCTGGATTCTGTTTTCAAAACCTTAAAATGCAGACACCTTTTTTTTTTTTTAAAGCCTGCTTAATTTCTGTGAAACTCTGGGTATTTCTATTAAAAAAGGCTTTTCTTACTGTTGTATGGGTTGGAAGGGACCTTGAAACATCATCTTGATGGCCATCATCCTTGCCCCTCCCCACATGGACACAGGGACATCTTTCAGTAGTAGATCAGGTTGCTCAAAGTCATGTCTAACCTGATCTTGAACACTTCCAGTGACACAGCCACAACTGGGCAACCTCTTTACTGTTTCATCTGGGCTAGGTCTTGAATTTTGTGATGGGAATGGTGGTTAGATTGTTGCTGTGAAAACCCTATGGAAAATGGATTCAATTCCATGCTGAGAAGTGAAAAGAAAGACTGAATTTAGCACAAGTACCTGTAGAATTCAAGATAAGCCTTAAAGAGAACTTGCTCCAACCACAAGTTTTGCTCAAATCAAATTGATAACAAAGCTTCTCTTTTTGATTACTTTTTGTTGTCATTTGTTCTGAAGGTGAAACTCCTGAAAGTGCCCAACTGCCACCACTAACCCAGAATAAGCCTATGCTAAGCAAGGTCTCAGCATACTATATGCTCTTTAGTGACCATGTTGTACAAGCTTCTAAAACTTTTGTTATGGAAGTATTACTGCAACGTGGAACTAAGCAGAACCTGGTAGTTTTAAGGGTGGTTTTGTGGCTTGAATAAGCATAAGAATAGCTTTGCTGATGCAGCCTAAGAGCCCATCTAGCTAATTGTTGTAAACAGACACCTAAGGAGGAGTAAGAACTGAGCATGCATATATGGATGTATGGTAATTACCCCCTGATGCTCTCTCCCTGCCTCCAGCTATTTTCAGCTCGAGGGATTTCCTGAGCTGCCTGTGATCATCTGTTTCATATCCCTTAGTAGTTCTCCCTTCTGTATTCTTCCCTTGAACCCTCTGTGTTTCTCACCTTCACAATGTCCTCTGGCAAGGTTTTGGTTTCAGGTTGCTTTTGTGTCTGTTTGTTTTCACAAGTCTTGCCTGTTACCTGAAAAACCACCACCTTTTGCTTATATTCAACCTGGATTCCTCCAGGACTGAGAGATTGATTCAGTGACTGCACACACTTATTAGCAATTCAGCTCTTTCATCCTTGACTTAACACAAAACTCTTCTGTGAATACCATCTGCTCCTGGTATTTGTTTCTGTTCTTTCTGTCTAGCTGTATTCTAACCTCTGTCCAGAGTTGTTTCAGAAGAGAATTGGCAATAAGGTCATGGAATAGCAGTTTTCCCCCCTCTTTTTGTTATGGGCATGGTTCTTGAGGGTTTGGTAATGCAGCCAATTCCTTTTTTGCCCTTTTTGTATTTATTTGGCTGTGTTTCTGATTGTTCTCTGGAGGAATCACTTCATTCTTTTGCATACAGTGATGGAATCATGTAGTAAAAATATGAGAAGCCTGTAGCAAGATCATTGTCTCTGGTACTTAAAAATCACTGGAGAGTTGCATGCAGTAAAATAAATGCAGGACAGGTGAAACATGAGAGCATCCTGGAAAGCTCCAGCAGATCATATTCTGCTTACAGGCTAAAATAAAGGCAGAAATTGAAGAGGCACTTATTATCTATCAGTTACATATGTTGAAATTCATTTTACTCCCAGCACAAGTATCCATCTCATGCTTGACTTCCAAGTGGTACCCCTAGAAATGCACAAACCTGTCAGACTTGATTTCTTTTCACCAGTGCTCAGTGCAAATCTGCTTTATTAGATGAGGATATTCCCATTGTGCTAAGCCTGCATTTCACTAGGTGAAAGCATTCTCCATTTCTTCTTGACCAAATCTAGAGATTTAGAAGATGCCTCTAATTAAGATGCTGTTAGTTCTTCATTTTTCTGTTTCAGAAGGAAACTCCAATTGCTTCCAAGTAGTTCTGGTGATGTTTCTCCAGAGCTAGAATAGTTTACACTTCACAGAGATAGATTTAGCATCTCCAAACAGAACAGAGGCTTCCCTGCCATGCCAGCCCAGTCACTGCTGCTTCCCCCATACCCCCAGCAACTGTCAACCAATCTTCCTTCCTTTCATCAACCAGAAACTTTGTGTCAACTGAAACTAAAGTCAAACGACCATGGATCCCACCAGACATATTCTGGTCTGACAGAACACTTAGCATGTGACTGTCTGAGCATACAAAGCATTTCAATGTCAATATGCTAGCAGGGTTTGACAATTGATATGTGCTGTGTAGCACTTGGTGCCTGTGTTGGAGCTGTAGCTTGAAAGTGTTAATGAAGATTTTCTCAGCCTTTCCAACAAGTCAAAATTAAGCTAAGTCAACTAACTTCTTGCTAGTGAACTTTGGAACACTCTCTTACTATAAAATATCTTGAGATCTTTTAGATCAGAAGGATAGATTTAGGTGTCAGCAAACTGGGAAGCCTGCACTTCTGGGAAAGAGAGAACACCAACCTCTAGGGTCTTGCTTCTTCAAAGGAATACACTTTCTGTTGAGAGAAAGTGTGAAAATATTGTAATCAGCTCTTCAAGGAGACATGAAACAGAGAAATGCCATGATTACAAATCAAAGAAGATACAGGAATATTGCCTTAGATTAGGAGAGGAATTAAATGAAGTGAAGCTATACAACAGCTTCAGTATAGCTTGAGGTTCCACCAGAAAGACCAAAAAGCTCTAAGAGATGAGTAAAACCCCCAGAACTGGTTTAGCATGGCAGGTAATCTCTACCTGTGAGGGCTGTGAGAGGGATGGAGCTTTGTTGTTTGTCTTTGTTTATGAAGTGTTATTTTTTACTCTCCAGAACTACTGTGGGTGTGATTCTGTCCCTTGTTTGGAAGAGCAAAGGGCAGGCTACTGCAGCACTGAAAGTGGAAAGTAAGCAGGTTGAACTGACTCTTGTACACTTTCTGTCTTTGTTTTTGCTTTGCTTTGTGTTTTTGTTTTTACTAGGTGAAATGAGGAATGATTTATATATCACTGTAGAAAGAGGAGAGTTTGAGAAAGGAGGGAAAAGTGTGGCCAGAAATGTGGAAGTGACAATGCATGTTGTGGATAGCAGTGGTCAAATTTTAAAGGTAACTTTGCTGTATATTCTTACTTGCCAAAATTATGTGGTTCCTTTTGATACCCTTTTTTTAGATGTCAATCATCTCCTGTGGCATTGAAGAGTACAAAATTGCTTTGGAAAGGTCATGTTTATCTTCTGCTGTCTTCAGATACTCAAAATATTTCCACTTTGGTTAAAACCTTTATAAAATGCATGTTTGTTTTATTCCTATAATCAAGTACATGCTTCAAATCAAGACCTGTAATTGCTAATCAAATAACTAATGCATCCATGAAGATGCTGAAAAATGTTGAAGGCAGATCAAGTTTTGGCTAACCTTTTATCTCATAATAGTCATTCTTAGTAGCTATGCATTTCCTCATGTTACACAGAACCTGTTTTGATCATTTTCAGGTTTTTCTCTGATTGTAATAAATCAGAAATCCCTTGTCCAAAAATAAGAATGAATTTCTCTTCCTTCTTCAGATTTGATTGCATGCTGCTGGTGATTGCTGGCAAGCAGGCACTGTTTCATGTTTGAGTGATACAAAAGATTTCTGTTCACCTTCAACTTTTTCTGCACATATTCAGCAACTTCTACTTGTTGGGATTCCTTTTATTTGGAAGGACTTTTTTTACAATGTTTTCTGCCTGATTTTGAGGGCTGTAGGGTGACAGAATGACAAGAGGGTGATGCAGATAGTCTGGGGTAAACTGTATGTGTGAGCATAAGTCTGAGGTGAGATTCTGCATAGAAATGGATGGTGTGCAATGGATATATGTTTATGTTTATATACATATAAATACATACACATAAGAGTGTATGTTTGTCTTTTTTTTATACATATAGAATCCTTAAGGTTGGAAGAGACCTCTAAGATCAAGTCCAACCATCAACCTAGCACCCCCATGCCACTAAACCATGGCCCTAAGCACCACATCTAGGTGTTTGTTGAACCCCTCCAGGGATGGTGACTCCACCACTGCCCTGGGCAGCCTGGGCCAGTGCCTGACAACTCTTGCTGGGAAGAAACTGTTCCTAGTATCCAGTCTAAACCTCCCTTGAGGTCATTTCCTCTTGTCCTCTTGAGGCCATTTCCTCTTGTCCTCTCACTGGTAACCCAGGAGAAGAGACAGACCTTCCTTCATCTCACTACCACCTCCTTTCAGGTAGTTGTAGAGAGAGAGAGAAGGTCTCCCCTGAGCCTTCTCTCCCTCAGACTAACCAACCCCAGTTCCCTCAGCCACTCCTCATCAGATTTATCCCCCAGACCCTTCCTCAGCCTCGTTGCCCTTCTCTGGACACATGCCAATGCCTCAATGTCCTTCTTGTAGTGAGAGGCCCAAAACTGAAGCCAGTATTGGAGGGGTGGCCTCCCCAGTGCCCAATCCAGGGGGAAATATCCCCATAAAAAAAAAAGGACATTGAGATACAACAGCAATCTTATAATTGCAGAGGAGGAAAGCTACAGCTTACTTTTCCAACAGAGAATTAGTAGGTATCCCCAAGCCAGGACCTGGCCAAATCTATTTGCCTCCTTTCCTATGGAGAGACTATCAGAAATGTTACAAGTGCAACCAAGACTTTGCCTCTTCCTAATCAAGGGAATCCAGATTTCTTTAGTTTTTTGGTGCTGGGACCTCTCACTGATAACAGTAGAGTTACAGGCTTATTTCAGAGGACTGAAAGTCTTGAGCCTGGACTGTTTGTGTCTCAGTTAGATTCTTCTTTGTTGCTTGGGCATAACACTGCATAGACCATGCTGTGTCCCAGAATCACAGAGTATCCCAAGTTGGAAGGGACCTACAAGGATCATCCTGTCCAACTCCTATTTAGGCACAGGACAACCCCAAAATCACAGTATGGGCCCAAGAGCATTGTCCAAGTGCTTCTTAAACTCCCTCAAATTCCACATCACAGCTGTTCCTTAAAGGTTTCCTGATCACCCAGTTGTGGTGATCACACTCATCAGTGTGGGGAATTGTTGCCATTTTCTCTAATTAACAAGATACTAACAAACTGCTACTTAAGATATTGAGCATTTTACCAGGTGGCATTTCTGATATGAATGCAAACATTCAATAGTCTTCCTTGGAAGAGAAGTCCTTGATGACATCTTAACCAGTGAGCTAATGTTACCTTTAAGTCTTTAATCCTTATTTTTCCCCTCTCTTCATTAGGATTTTATCTCCTTTGGCTCTGGAGAGCCACCAGCCAGCGAGTACCATTCCTTTGTGCTTTACCATAACAATGGGCCCAGATGGGCTGAGCTGCTGAAGCTTCCTATTCCTGTGGATAAGTTCAGAGGAGCACACATCCGCTGTGAATTTCGGCACTGTTCCAGTAAGCTCTGCTCCTGCCTTCTGCCACTCCTTCCACTTAGAGCTGCAGTTCCCTCGGGAACTTTCTCTGTGATGCTCTCATGACATTGCTCCTCAGGGCTTGCAGCTCTACTTGGTGGAACTCAGTGAAATCACAGAATGTTAGGAGCTGGAAGGGACCTGGAAAGATGATCCAGTCCAACCCCCCCCTGCCACAGCAGGATTCCCTAGACCAGTTCACACAGAAGCATGTCCAGATGGGTTTGGAATCTCTCCAGAGAAGGAGACTTCCCAGCCTCTCTGGGCAGTCTGTGCCAGTGCTCCAACACCTGAACTGGTTTGATTAACTAGAATAAATGCCTAGTTTTATGAGCTAGAAACAGACCACATTGCAGCTGCAAAGATAAACAGAATTTCCTGTCAACTCAAAAAGCAGATGTGGAACATAACTGGGAAATGAGCCAAAGGTACATCTTTAGCAATCCAACCAATGGGAAGAGGCATGGAGATACATCCTGCTCAGCTAACAGCACTTTTGTATTGCTTTTGGTTTGGTTTTCTTTTTAATTCTAAAATAAAATTTCACAGTTCTTTAAACATGAGCAATTTTGGAGGTAAAAATTGAGGTCTGGGCCCAGGTTCTGCCTGCCAAGGTATGTGAGACACATTTCAGAGCTATGGTGCTGACTGCTGTCAAACTGATAGAGAAAGGTGGATGAAATTTTCTGTCTCTTGAATTGCTGCTGCTGTTTGGCTCTTTTTGGTGATGTAGATACAGCAAGATTGGATTATTTAGGTTGCCTTTGTGGAAATTGGCACACACAAGAAGTGCTAGTGTGTTTAGATTTTGGGTATCTAACCTTCAACATGTAAAGAAGAGGTAAAATAGAAAGAAATTTGCTTTTTTGGGTTTTAAGGTGTCTTCTATAACCTGTGAAGTGTCCAAGGAAAAACATCAGTGGTATGTTTCAAACAGATGATACATGTCTGTACAATCCTTCCCATACAGTACAAGTTGGATAGTTTGGTTATGATTGCCTACACCACCCCAACTGTGCTGATCCCAGGTGCAGAAGTTATACTCATATAGATATGTACACACACATTTGATGACAAATGGGTTGATTCTCCAGAGTGTTTAGCATCTGCACTCATTGGCTTCAGTCAAATCTGTGCCTTCTGAGTGTTTTGTAGTCTGCTTTTTATTTAGGTGATAGATGAGGTTTGGAGTTTGAGCTTAGGCATCCCAGTTTGAGAATGTTATCTGCTGTTTCTCATTCATGGAAGGAACAGTGACATCTTCAGTCATACCTAGAGAGGCAGATGCTGTATTTGGAAACAGAAGTTCAGTGCAGCCTGAAGCTGACCTCAACTGGAGACCTGTAGGTAGAAGCTACTACCAAAAAGATCTTTTTCTCTTTGTGTTGGACTGGCTAGGTCTCACTTGGCTTTCCTGTCATGCATAGTTAGTGGCTTCCATTCTTTGTGGTTAATAAATACCAAATCATTCCAGAATACTGCTTTCTGATTTACAGTGAGATAAAAGAACCCATTCCAGGAGATAACATGCAAATCTGAAAAGACATTGAAGATAATCTTAGTCTGACTAGTTGCAGATAGCTTCTGGTATACTTTATCTTGTATTATATCCATTTACTTTGCCTAAGAAGTATAATACTAAGAGCTGCTGTTTACATATCTATTTCAGCAAAAGAAAAGGGGGAGAAGAAGTTGTTTGGCTTTTCTTTCGTGCCCCTGATGCAGGAGAATGGGAGGACTCTGCCAGATGGCACCCATGAGCTCATTGTACACAAGGTAATCTGAATGATTGATCATTAGGAACATAACTTTAAAGTGCCCAGAAACATTAGCTTGTAAAAGTCTGTATTGATTACCAAATGAGTGACAATCTTGTCCCCATTAAAATACCTGTTGCTGATTGTTTGATATTAAGCTTCTTGTTACCAGCTGCAGGTGTGTGTCTCAGTACACTGGTTTTACTAAGTTTATTACTGGATCACATTGTTTTTATAGTGGATTTCACAAAGGTAAGTTCAACTAAAACACACAAAGTGAACCCCATGATATCCTGGAAATGAATTCCAAGCAAGCTCATTTATGCAGATTAATTCAATGTTACCATTTTGAGAGAGATTTCTGGTTTGGGGAACTTTTGCTTCCACATTTATCTTTTTGCTCAGAGGATTTGATACTTGATATTTGAACTTGATAAGTTTTCTGTGTTAACACCAAAGTTTGTAGCTCTTCATTTGACATAACTTGTGTGAGTTTGTTAGACTTCAGTGTCAGGTATGAAACTCTGAGCCAAACCCAAAGTTGTAGCAGGCAGAGTGAAAAATCCTTCCATTTCTGGCAGGCAAACAAAAATAACTCATATCATTTAGGGCTGTGGCCTTTTGTTTTTGTGCAGTAGAGTTATTTAACCTGCTTTGTTTTCACAGTGTGAAGAAAACACAAACCTTCAGGATTCTGGTCGCTACCTCAAGCTCCCCTTCTCAAAGGGACTTTTCCTAGGCAACAACAGCCAAGCAGTCAAAACCACTAAAGAGTCCTTCTGGATTACATCTTTCCTCTGCTCCACTAAACTCACACAGAATGGTAGGCTATGTTGATTATTTGAAAGGTGGGGAAGTCAAATGGGTAGGAGAGCTAGCCTTTCCCATGCCAAGCAGGCATGGATGGACTCAAACCAGAAATAGCTTCTGTTCTCTCCAAACTTAGTTTTCTTCACAAGTTTTCTGCCAAATTTGTTTCTTTTAATATCCAGATGGAAAACACTGCAGCATGATAAACCACTGATCTGAAGGAGTTCAAGAATGCTTTAGAAATTAACATGATTTTGGAATCCACTGTCCAAACCCAGCTGCTTTACAAAACCTCTTCATCTGTTAGGGTAGAGTTCTTGTGAAATACTTACTGTAGGCTTCAGGCTGGGGTAGTTTGGTTTAATTGGGCACATATTTCTTTTTCTGTTGTGTCACTTGTCTCTTCCTTTAAGCCAACAAACATTACTGCCACTGGATATAAGGAGCAGCAGATAGAAATCTGGACTAGATGATCTCCAGAGGTCCCTTCCAACCCCTAACATTCTGGGATTCTGTGTTTATGCTCTTGCCCATTGCTCTGTGTAAAATCCTTAAGACTCTTGTTTTAACTACAGTTTGTAACTGAAGCAGTTTTCCACAAAGTTCTAAATCTTGTGCATTTGCTTGGGAATGTGTTTCTGCCCTTTCTTTGATAGACCCACAGTTTTATTTTGGGGTTTTTTTTCCAAGTTATTTGTCCTGGGTTTAAAATCTTAGAACTGTCAGAGTTGGAAGGGACCTTCAAGATCATCTAGTTCCAACCCCTTTGCCTGCCAGGGACACCTCCCACTAGAGCAGGTTGCCCAGAGCCTCATCCAGCCTGGCCTTCAAAGCTTCCAGGGATGGAGCTTCCACAACCAGTTCTATGATTCTGTCAGAATATTACTGCATGTCTTGTTGTGGGAGAGAGGAGGTTTCCTGGAGCAAACTGGGACAAAAAACATGGCACAAAGGTGGATGTGGCTTAAATATCACTTGAGTGTGAAGACAGTCTGTGGTAGAAAGCACCCAAATAGTTGCTGAATCAAGAGGAAAACCTGCTGTTAGCATGATAAGTCCTGAGAACGTTTCCAAACAACTGGATCCTTCTAAGAGCTCAGCAAGGCTTAGGATCAAGGGAAAACTGCTGAAAAGCCAAGCCAGGTTTGCCCAACTCTATCTTAGGATGTTGAATGGTATGGAACCTGAAATTCCCAGTCTCAAAGCAAAGCAGCTTATTTAGTACATCTCTGAAGCTGAAAGCAAGAACATAAGACTGAAGAGTAATACATGTGGTGTTTATATTTAAGAGAGGTGGAAGAGCAAAGAAGCTAACCTGGACTATCACCCTCCAGTGAATTTTGTGCAAGTATTTACATGAAACCTTGGATGGAAAAATGGAGATGTAGTTAAGTGGAATGTGTTGTGAGATGAGTTTATCAAAGGCATATCATACTAGAATAAACTTCTTTCTTTTGAAAGAGAGTTTGGGGGCTTTTTTATTGGTGTTATTGAGAGGAAATGTAGCAGATCTAAACCATCTGGACCTCTCTAACACATCACACTGGCAATTGGAAAAGATACAGATTAGAATAAGGGTTTCAAAAGTGGTAAATAAAGGCTAAAAGGGAGCTAGCAAGTTGCAGTGTATGGGAAGGAATTTCCTTCCTGTGGGGAAGGAAAATACTGTTAGATCTGAAGAAGTGAAAGGGGTGAGAAGGGGAATTACTGCATTAAAACCTGAGACACTAGAGAGCCTATTAATGGAAATTGCTGCTGAGAGGTACTGGAAAGGGCTCATCAGTTGAGAGGGACAAAAGCAAAACATGACACAGGCAAAGCAAGGTGACAGTGATTTCAATCATTAATAAGAGAGTAGAAATCAGATCAAATCTAATGGTACCAAAGGCAGGATCACACCCTCATGGAGACTCTTGGGGCTTCTGCTGTAGCCAGGGAGCTGAACAGTATCAAACAAGAGCAAGAGCTGTTTGTGTCACCAATATATATCTAAAAAATCCTTTCAAATTCTGAAGCATATGTCAGGTGTTTACAGCAGACAGATCAGCTTGCTAATGATACAGCAAACAGGGGGCTGATCTCCTCTTGGTGTTGCTACCAATTTAGGCAAGAAAGCTGAAGGAGAATGAATTAAAAGTGGAGGAAGTGTGAAGACACTTAGGTATGTTTGAGCTCAGAAGAGTTTGTTTTCCAGAAGAGATGATGATGTCTATTAATAAAGCAGAATCTTAGAGGCATTGGTTTTGTCCTCTAAAGAGACATTGGAATATGAATATTATATCTATTTTATTATATATCTGTTTGAATATCTATTCAAACTAGTACTTAGGAGACTATTTCCAGCTGTCAGAGGACAGCTCTGGGAGGTATCCTTCAGTGGAACAAGAGACAGCAAAGTAATTACTATTCTTAAGATGGTAGTTGACAAAAGCCTGAATGAGATTGCCTGATCCAGTTGCCACAGGAGGCTGATTTTAGTAAGCCAGTAGCATGTTCTTATGTTTCTGCTGGTGGAGCAATTACAGGCTGGAATTCAAGTCTGTTGTTGGGCAGATCCCAATGTAGAGAATCTTGAGATGTTTTCTTGTGTTTTGAGGATGCCAAATTTTGCTGAATGGACTGTTCCTGGGAGAATTTGAAATCTGAAATGCTTCTTTGCTTCCAACTTCAATCTTCCATCTTGGTTTTTTGGCAGGAGATATGCTTGACCTTCTGAAATGGAGAACCCACCCAGACAAAATTGCAGGTTGCCTCTCAAAACTGAAGGAAATTGATGGTTCAGAAATAGTGAAGGTGTGTCCCTTCCCATCTTGTTTGATAATGAGACAGGTGACACCAAAATACCTGCTGAATAACAAACTGTCTTTTATCCTTTCCAGTTTCTTCAAGATACACTTGACACTTTATTTGGTATTTTAGATGAAAACTCTCAGAAATATGGATCCAAAGTATTTGACTGTTTGGTAAGGTTCCTTTTGTGATGCTGCTTAATACTATTTAAGAACTGAGTAAAAAAGAAGGAAGAAAAGTCACAACCTTGTTTTTTTTCCTCTTCCTTTTTCCCTCCCATTCAGGTTCACATAATAAATTTGCTGCAGGACAGCAAGTTTCACCACTTTAAGCCAGTAATGGACACTTACATTGAAAGTCATTTTGCAGGAGCACTTGCATACAGGTGAAGTCTGTACTTTTTCTATCTGTTTGGAATACTGACAGTTCCTGGTAAACTAACCAGAATCAATCATTAGGTTAAATGAAACAGTGTCACTAGAAACAAAATATCATGCTTATATGAATACCTAGATTTAGGCCATCAGAAAAAGAATGAAATAACTTTTCAGTTGCTTGCTAATGCTGTAACATTGGCTTCATTTTGAAATGTTTTCCTTTAGTGGATTTTGTATTTGGATTCCTTTGGAAAACAGAAGCTTTAACATCATCTAGCTGCAACTGTGCCCAGTGTCTACACACTGCACTAAGTGTCACTTACCCTGCTGTTCTCTTTACATGATTTGCTGCCTACTCCTCCATTAAAACCAAAGCATGGAATAGCAGGAGTTAAGTCCACACTGGCAGGGAATCTTCTGGCTTAACTGAGCTTGGGTATCCCTGTCAGAATCATTATACTGCCTGTGTAGAGCTGGTGTTATTTCCTGTTCATCAGACATTACTACTGAAAATTAAGTGTAGTATTGAGCCTGTAGTGATTAGTCACATCTAGGCATAGATTTTAGGGGTTTTTGTTTCATGTTTCTCATATGACAGCTGTTGGTTTACATTTGAAGTGCCAAGTTAACCCTTCTCCCACTTCTCTCTTCTGATTCTCTCTGCTGTGCTGCTCTAGGGATCTTATCAAAGTGCTGAAGTGGCACATTGATCGTGTCACTGAGGTGGAGCTGCATGAGCACATCCAGGAGGTACTAAAGGTAACAAAAAGGCAATTAGCTGTTTGAATGATGTCTTCATACACTCCCACCAGCCTCAACTGAGGAAATTGGGTAGCCTGTGTACAAGTGGTGGAATGATAGTACTAATTCTAGGGAGCTGCAGGCATCTTTTCAGTCAGATGATTCCTCCTTCTCTTTGTCACTGACTTGATCAATGGGAGCTTACTACTAGTAGAACATGGAGCTCTGTGAGGAGACACATGAGGAGCAGTTAGATCTTAGAAATCAAATGCAGATTGCATTGCTGAGATTGGCATCTGTTGCACAGTTCAATCTGAATGGCAGACATGCATGCTGGCTTAATGGTTCAGTCCTACACAGGGCAGTGCTACTGACAATGGGGGGGAGAGGGGTTGTTGCTCTTGTTGCCCTCTTTGTATCATCAACAAGAGAGTACAGTGTGGAGTTAGGCTGTGTTGTACAGCACACTAATCCCACATGGGATAGGTGCTACAGCCTGGAAATAGATTCTCAACCTGTTCCCTTTCTGTGCCTTTTTCTGCTGCTGTTAAGTCAGCTGTCTTGCTGATAAGGGCTGTAGTTTTTAATCATGTTCCACCAGTTCTGCAACTTCATTTAGGCTGCCTCTTTGGTGGATTGGGGATTTTTTGGTGGGTTGGTTTTTGGGGTTTGCTTGGTTTTTTTGTATTATCTGATGAACTGTTGGCAGGAGAACAGCTTTTAACAGGCAGAGAAATTCCAAGAACAGGTCAAAATTTGAGCCTGTTTCTTGTATGCTTATGCAACTAGGTGTTTCTGTAGCCAAAGACATGCAAGAGATAAGGAAGGAAGGGCAGTGTGGAGATCTTGCAGTTTTCCATTTCTTAAAAATACAAGTGTTCCCTGGTCTGCAGAGATGATGGAAGGCCCAGGAGGAACATTTCTGACTGTGTGCCTTTTGAACTGTCAGTGTTTCAGCTCTTCTCAGTGTTTCAATAGACAGCTTGGCCAAAATGACAAGACCATCCCATCCTGTTTCAGACCCTTCTCCTTGTGTGAAGGATACAATGATTGTGTGTGCTCTATTTCAAGATGAGCTGGTTCATGTTCATGAGTTCTCTCTTATTTGTAGGCCCAGGAATATATCTTTAAGTACATAGTCCAGTCTCGAAGGTTATTCTCCATTGCCACTGGGGGGCAGAATGAGGAGGAGTTTCGCTGCTGTATCCAAGAGCTGCTCATGTCAGTGCGCTTCTTCCTGTCCCAGGAGAGCAAAGGAGCCACTGCTTTATCTCAGCTGCAAGTAAGTTCTCAAGGGTGCCTTACTTATGGCCACTTTCCACATCCAATAGAGAAAATATATGCATCTCCTTACCTCCACTCCCAGGAAAGAGCAAAATGGCATTGTCAGCTCATCCTCAGCCCTTTTGTCCTCCAGGGTGAAATATTCATACTTCTAAATATGCTATGTATAGATAATCCTAAATTTAATGGATGGGGCCAGGCTTCTGTCAGTGGTGCCCAGGGACAGGACAAGAGGGAACAGGCACCAACTGGAAGAGAGGAAGTTCCATCTGCACCTAAGGAGGAACTTCTTTCCTTGGAAGGTGGCAGAGCCTTGGCCCAGGCTGCCCAGAGAAGTAGTGGAGTCTCCATCTCTGGAGACATTCCAAAGCCACCTGGATGTGATCCTGTGCCAGCTGCTGTAGGTGAGCCTGCTGTGGCAGGGGGGGTTGAACTAGATGCTCTCCAGAGGTCCCTTCTAACCCCTCCCATTCTGGGATTGTTATACTTCATTTTGAAGTCTAATTCTTATATTGCTGCATACAAATCAAGTCATTTCTTTGTTTTGAGCCTTTCACAGCTTAGATTTTTAACCACCTTGGAACTGAAGAATTTGAGCCATACAAGAGGCTGATTCAAGGTTTTACAGAAACCCTGATGGACTGTGTGTTGTACTACTCAACTGGGATCTTTGTTTCAACTGAGACTACTAAAATTGAGTAGTGCTAAAGCACAGAGGCAAAACAGTGAGGAGACAGCTTCTCTACACTAAGTGCTGTAGATTTATCAGCTTCTACAGCTCACAGATATACTGTTCCCTTCCCCTGTTTCTGTAACAAGAAGTGGTTAAAAAAGTAGAAAGTAGAATCATCTGGGTTGGAAGGAACCTCAGAGGTCATCTAGTCCAACCCCCCTATAGTGAGCAGGGACATCCCCAACTAAATCAGGTTGCTCAGAACCTTGTCCAGCCTCAGCTTGAATGCATCCAGGGACAGGGCCTCAACCACCTCCCTGGACAACCTGTCCCAGTGTTCCACTACCCTCATGGGAAGGAACTTTTTCCTAATATCTAATCTAAATCTACTCTTCTCTAATTTAAAACCCTTTAAAACCTCTTAAGAGTAATGATTTGCTAAAGCTCTCTAGGAAATCATTCTTCCAAGCAAATGGCAAACCAGAGAGAACAGAGGAGAGAGGTGGGATCATGTAAGCAGGTGGAGTGAAGAGAGAATAGGAAAAGGATATAAACAACCACATTTGGAATCCTTCCTCAGTATCTTCAACCTTGTATGTCATCTGCTCTGACAGCAGTGTGAAGAAGGTTTGAGGTATGAGTAGCCTTGCTCAGTTAGCAGGGTTTGAAGAGGAAGAAGGGAATGTCAGCTCTAACTTCCTTTCTCTGGCAGTGCCCTCCTTTCTTTTCCAGTGTTTTGTTTCCACATTCATTATAGTCACCATTGAACTTCTAACCCTACTTTAGGGTTGTGAAAGTGAACCCAGACTGCCAGTGCTGTCTCACTCCCACAATAAAGATGTTCATTATGTGTAGAAAAAGGTAGATTTGGAAGCTGTTCTATTACTCATCTTCAAGCAAACCAAACCAACTCCAATCTTTTTGTTCTGCTATCAGCTAGCTTCTGTTATCCTTGTTAAAATTTTCACAGGCTGGTCCTGAAGAACCTGTCAAGTAGAAATATTTTTGTTCTACCTTGAACTTCCCACTTTCCCTTTGTCCTGGGAGAAATGAATAGTCATTAGAATAACGCTTGGAGGCAAACAGTCACAAGTGGAAGCCTGTTGATGAATGTGAGGTTATTGCTTCTGAAAACATGACCACTTTTAAAGCTGCTAACTACTCTTGAAATGTAAAACCAGGCATTGTTCTACAGATGCAGTTCCATGACTCTCCAAATGTACTGCAATATTCTCTCCATGTTTGCCCTTCTCCCCTAGGCTGTGTTTCTCAGCTCATTCCCATCAGTGTACTCAGAACTTTTGAAGCTCTTTGATGTCAGAGAAGTGGCAAATTTGGTTCATGATGCTCTGGGCAGCTTGCCAGCCCTCATACATGGGGATGAGACCCTTCAAGCTGTTAAACTGCAGAGCATTGGGAAAACTGTAGAGAGTCACCTGTACACTAACCCAGGTAAGGTTACCCTGGGCTGCCTGCAGGTAAGGAACTCCAGTGGTGTGCTTGGGACAGGGGCCAGCAGATGTTGAAGGGAGCTGTGTTGTTTAGAGCAGGGCTTCCTCAGGAACTCTTCTTGAAGCACTGCTCTGTACAAGCTGCTCACTCACAATAATATCATTCATTTCATTTAGTGGGGGAGGGGGTTTTTTGTAGGTGTTTTGTTTGTTTGTTGGGGTTTTTTAAGAGATAAAGAGTCTCTACAAATAGAGTTTGGTTTTCATCTGCTGCTGACAAATTTGTCCATGAAGGAAGTTTGCCTTCTAAGTTTTAAGTAATTATAAAGGGAAAAGCTTTATTAATAAAGTATTTGTTTGGTTGTTTGTTGTTTTTTTACTCCTTTGGGGGCAGTTCAGCAAACAGATTGTCCCAGCCATCAAGTCTGAACTGTGTAACTCTTGCTAGTTCAGCACTTTCACTCTTCCCTTTCTGAATGTAGCATAAAAAGGCTACACAAATGCAAGTGGCACTTGGTGCATAAAGTAAATAACTGCATAGTTATTTGCCATGTGGAAGAAAAAACTGCTATCTGGTGGTGAGCCTGACATTCTTCTTCTGTTCCAAGTGAAACCCATGGAAGCTTAGAGTATTAATGTATTATAGAGAATATTAAACATAGAATAGAATTACACAGGATATAATAACATTAAGTAGAATATAATAAATATTATGGAGAATATTAAATTTGAGGTGAACTAATTTTGAAATAGAAGAACTAAATAGAAGAGATTGAAAGAATTCCAGTTCAATTCCTCACCAAAAGCTCTCCTGAGACCTCTTTGGGTATTGGCTGATGAAGTTCAGGAGAAATAGTAACTTCTACCATGTGAAGCATTCAAGATAAACACATTACATTCATGAAGATCCAAATCCATGAATGTAATTGGAGTTATTAATGCCATGGAGGGGACTTTTGGGACCTTTCTTGGAACTGTAAATCTACTTTCAGCTGTATGACAATTGGGTTTTGTTTGTTTGTTTGCTTCCCTTTGTAAAAGTGTTTGGTTTTTATTTAAATCTAGTTTCATTATTAAGAAAGCATATGGGGCCTACAAGAAAGCTGGGGAGGGACTTTTTAGGAGGTCAGGGAGTGATAGAACCAGGGGAAATGGGTGTAAGCTAGAGGAGGGGAGATTTAGATTAGACATTAAGAGGAAGTTCTTCACTGTTAGGGTGGTGAGACAGTAGAACAGGTTGCCCAGAGAGGTTGTGGTTCCTCATCCCTGGAAGCTTTTAAGGCCAGGCTGGCTGGGGCTATGGGCAACCTGATCTAGTGGGAGGTGTCCCTGGCAGGCAGGGGCGTTGGAACTAGATGATCTTGAAGGTCCCTTCCAACTCTGGCAATTCTATGATTCTATATCAGCTGGTCTGGTTGTAAGAGCAAAGAAAATTACCTGTTAAATTTTACATGGAGTGCAGGTTATACAGAAATAGGATATAAATTTCTTAAGCCACAGGGAAAGTGATGTGAAAGATATCAGGGAGTAATAGAAGTCCCAGTATCCATGAGAGGAAGCTCAGGCAAACACTTGTGCAGTATCATTTCAGTCATGAATCAATTGAAGGGTCTTGTAGAGTTCAGCATCTTGGTGTCTTTGCCTTTAATGTTTTATCTCTTTAAAATACAAAAAATTTCCAAACTCTCTGTTTGGCTTAAACATTTTCTTCTCCTGTCACCCCCAAGTCCAGTGGTACTTCCAAACAAGGAGGTGAAAAGATGAATAGATTCAAGTTAAACTATCAAAAACCAGAGCAACTTCTTTACTTCTCACACCATGTGAGGAAAATGCTGGTTTATCTGTTTAAAATGTTCACTCACACTAATTCTTCTTCCAAGCAGGCTGAAGTTTTGACCATCTGTTCAGATATAGTCACTGACATGAATATCATCTCTCTGAAATTAATCTTGAAAATACACTGGAATAAAGGAAGTTCTTTCCCTCTCTGCAGGTGTTTTCCCACTAGGTGAAAAGCAAGAGGGAGAGTTGTGCTCTGGGTTAAATATTAATGGGACTTGCATAGGAAAGTCACAAAGATTGCCCAGACTAGGCTCTCTCTAATTATGCCAAGCATGTACTTGAAAAGCTTTATGTCATTATTTTTTCCCCTCTCTTTCTGTATAATATTTGTAAAGGGCAAGTATTAGCATTTTAAACAGTCAGCTAATTTGGCTTCCTGCACAGAAGAAGAATGAGGGCAGTGACTGATGGCTAAGAGTTCTGATTATTGCACCATTTCCTTGGGCTCATTAATTATCCTCTGCAAAGTGGCTGACATTGCAGCTGGCAATTTGTAAAGAAAAGAGTAACCTGAGACAAATGTTGTACAATATTTTCTCCAAGTCCTTGGTTTGGCTCAGAGGTGAATGTACCAGCTCTCCTCTTCTGTAATGCCACTACATCTCTCCAGCTTCAACAGACCAAAACAGAGAGGTATTTAGATGATGGGCTGCCAAGGAACATCTCTAAAGCTGTGTTGTATGTGGTGGTTTATTGAGTAACTGACACTGTTCCCTGCCATATATAGTTGCAAGTCATGGTAGATGTGGCCATGTCTTAGTTAAACAAAGCTCCTGATGGTTTTATGGAGCTTTTGGAGAAATGGGACACTTGAAACAGCTGAATGAGGAGGCTCCCTTTTGGCTGAGATTCTTCAGGACATAATCAAGTTTCACCAGGGGAGGTTTAGATTGGATATTGGAAGGAATTTCTTCCCAGAAGGAGCTGTCAGGCATTGGCCCAGGATGCCCAGGGTGGTGGTGGAGTCACCATCCCTGCAGGGGTTTAAAACATGTATAGATGTGGTACTTAGGCATGTGGTTTGGTAGCATGGTGGTGCTAGGTTGATGGTTTGACTTGAGGATCTTAGAGGTCTCTTCCAACCTTAAGGATTCTGTGATTCTGTATGCAATTGGCCTTTCACAGTTCAAGTGTTAATACACTCAGATTCTCTGGACTTCAAAATGGAGTTCATATTGCTGCAGTTCCCTGTAAGCAGTGCACAAAGTAGTGGGCACCTCCAAAAAGGTACCAAATCCTCTGTGTGCTCATCAGGGAGCTGTTTAGAGTTCAGCAAGAAGAAACACCTTGGCACAGGGCTCTTCCCATTTTCTCCTCACTCTCTGGGCTGAGGGATTTGACTTGTAGCTGCAAGGCAGGACCTGTTGTCCCCAGGGGACATATGGCCCAAAAGATAAGGCTCACAACACTAATATGTGAAAGAGCTACTAACTAACTAACTCTGTGACATTTGTGGAGTTGAGTAGTGCTTGGAGTAGTGATTTTCACATTTGCCAGGGAATGGAAGACCAGGTTCAATGCTCTGTCAGCCTGCATTCAGCTCCTTATCTCCTGCCTACCAAGCTAGTAGCCCAAGTGCAGAGCCACAGAGTGGCTTACACAGTGAACCCATCACTTCTTGAAGGTGGGTTGCCAGATAGTCAAGAATTCAGTACTTGTAAGGTCTAATGGAAAGCAGGGGAAAGGAGCCATCTACTCTAATCTGGAGGTTAGGTCTTCTGTAAAGAATGGAGAGTCCTGGTTTTTCACTTTACCTGAAGGCATTAGCTGTTGTTTTTCCTTCTCTCAGTAAGCAATAAGCAGATTTAGTGGTGGGGATCAGAAGATGGCACTTTCTTAACCATAGGTCTGCACATTAGCCATCTTCCTGCCTGCTTTCCTTTTAACCCTATAGATGTTGCTGTGGCTAGGTCAGTGGGAGCTGTGCACAATTGACATCTCAGACTACCTGGGGCAACACTTTCAGCTTCTGGTTTTCAGGTAGATTGAAGAAACAAATGCCTTGTTGATTTGATTGAGATGCTTCTGCCTAGCTGCAGTGCAACAGGCAGTGAGCAACTCTCAGGCCAGGCCTGCTGAAAACCTACTGAGGCACTTGGAGAACTTAGCAGTCACTGGATAGAGGCCATTGTTGGCCAACTTGGGGCCTCAGTACCACCAGTTTTAGATTATTGATGGCCTTTTGCCTGTTGCTGCACAGGCTTTGTTTATATTTTTCTTTTACAGAATCCTAGAATGTCCTGAGTTGGAAGGGAGCCACCAGGATCATGAGGTCCAACTCCTGTCTATGCACAGGACACCCCAAAGTCACCCCATGTGTCTGAGAGCATTGGCCAGATGCTTCTGGAATTAACACCTGAATAAATAATAGAATCATAGACTGGTTTGGGTTGGAAAGAACCTTAAACATCATCTAGTTCCATCCCCCATTCCATGGGCAGAGACACCTTCCACTAGAGCAGTCTGCTCAAAGCCCCATCCAACATGGCCTTGAGCACTAACAAGCATGAAACACCCATTTAAAAAGGGCTGGCAAGATTTCTTTTGAAAACAAGAATATGCTTAAATAGTGTGTTTGAATCAACTTGGCTGTGAGATTTGTCTTGTTTTATACAGACAACTAGACAATGAAACAAGGGAATAATAGAGAAAAGCAAGATTAGTGTTGTCTTTCAGTAAGTGAAAGAAGCTCAGAATAAATCTTCTTCCTTGGAGGGGGGAGAAGAAAAAAAGAGGAAATATTTGAGGGGAAAAATAATGTTTCTAGAAAGACTAATTCACACACAGTGCCTGGTTGGCAAAATGATTTTAAATTAATCAATTTCTAGGTAGATAAACTCAGTTTTTAGGAAATAGTTCCATGAATGAACAAGTGAACTGAGTAAATTAATGGATTTAGATAATGTAGCAGATAATCATCATTCCAATTTTAATGCAGGGAATTATTCAAGTGCATTTCTATGAGAACTTAATTTCTCACTTATGGAAAAGACCTGAAAACAACAACAGGATGTAAACATGGTAACACCCATTCCAGAGATCAGCTTGTAAAATAGCTGTTTAATGTGTTATCACATGTAGAGGCATTAGGGCTCCTCCCATTTAACATTGCCTTTCATTATAAGAAAAAGAAGGAAGAAAAAGTAGCATGTTACTGAAGTTCTTGCATAATTTTGAGAGAATTGAGGGCTGCAAACAGGACCAAAATTCTGTCTTTAGCAAATGAAATAGGGGAAAGGCAAATCATTTGATGTAGCCTAAATTGCTCACAGTCAGGAGGAGTGAAAATCCTGAAAGGAATCTGCAAGTACTGCTTGTCTGTAAAGTAGAACTCATTTGTACAGGAACAGAAGTTCAAGATGAAGTCTGCTGCTGTGCTAAGGGGTTTTTTTGCATGACAGTTCAATGAGTGCTCAGAATTTTGTGTGTATGTATATATATCTCTAACAATTCCCCACACTGGTGTCTTTCTCCACCCAGGATATGACAGACTGACATTCAGCATATTGCTGGTTCTTTGCTTTAGGTTCTTTGCTGTGATTGTGAAGTGAAGGCTTCTGCTTATCAAAAGTGTTGCTAAATGCTTCTGCTTATCAGAAACACAGATTTGGGCTGCAGACACATTTTATATCTGTATTAAAATTCCATGATCCTATGAGAAGCAAAAACTGATAGGATATTTTCCTTTCTTTCCAGATTCTAGATACATTCTCCTTCCAGTAGTTCTCCATCATCTCCACATGCACTTACAAGAGCAGAAGGACCTCATCATGTGTGCACGTATCCTTAGCAACATATTTTGCCTCATCAAGAAGAACAGCTCAGTGAGTAAACACCATGTCATGTCCACAGGGTGTTCCACTTCTTTAGATGATACAAAGTGGACCCTGACCAAGAGCATTTTCAAGCCAAGGTGTTGAACTTCTTTATGTGACACTTAATGACACAAATTGGACCTTCCCCAAGAGCATTTGAAAGAGTTCTCCCTGGAACAATTCTCCATCAGCAAGTCATTTGGGTTTCTCCTGAGCCTTTTCTTCCCATCCAAAGTCATTTTGATTGTAGTGCATATTGTCCAGCCAAGGTTTGACTCTGAGTGATGCATTGAACAGAAAGAAGCATTCACTTTCTCTTAGAGGCATGTCCTGTTGTAGGCTCTTTAGTCCCAGGGGACACAGTAAATAGACTGATAGGAGTATTGCAAGGGAGGTTGCACTTGGTTGTTAGTTGGTGAAAATTTTGTGGCTGGTTTCTGGTGTTTGTGTTTGCAAGTTCATCTGTCAAATCTGCACCTGAGAGCTACCCTAAAGAGGTGTGTTGCAGATAGAAGAGTGAGGAGTTCTGACAGGCAAAAGGATACCAGACACCTAGAAGAACCATTGCCTGTGGTTAGTGCAGTAGATAGAGGTCAGGGCCAGGATCTAGTCCATTGTAATACATTAATGGGAACTGGTTTATCTGTTTCTTCACTTCATCCCACTGTCAGCAATTAAAGTTGCTCCATCAGTGATTTGATCTGGATGTGGCTTGCAGCTTTGGCACTCTCACAACAGTTTGGTTGCAGCTGCTCCTGGATTAGTGTGGTACCTCAGCACTAGATAGAAGATAAAGCATAGCTGTGTTTTTGGACTGGGAGAAAGGCTTACATGTTTGGTCTTAATTCAAGGAGATTTTGCATTTGGAGTCACCAAAGCAGAGATGTACACAATAAGAGTGCAGAACTACATAAAACTCAGGATATGCAGCTACTTACTATTATTAGTAGTTGTTGAGTCATTGAGAGTATTAACAACTTGGTGACTTTGATAGGATTTCTGTGGATCAGTTCAGAACTTTATTCCCTCCATGGTAATCAAGATAATTTAGAGGTTGAGGAAACAAGTGAGCTTCCAGCCAGGCAGCTTTGAAAATTAAGGTTCTTGGCCATTCTAATAACAGTTTGTGGATGAATACTCACAGTTGGTACAGCTCCTAAATGCACATTCTAGTGTCTGCCTCAATCAGTAGCAAAGCTAATAGTTGTTTGAATTATCAAACAAAAAGGTGAAGTGGCAAAGAACATGAACCTGGCACTAGACCTATCTTGAGTCCAAACAGGAACTTAAGAGAGTTTTGTCACAAGTTATTTACTTTGTGTGTGTAGGAAGGAAAGATATATATAGAGAGAGAGAGAGGGAGAAAAGAAATTTACTCCTACACCTCAGTGTCAGGAAAGTTGAATGATCTGTTTGTCAGCTGAGTTTTAGTTTGGTTGTGTGCATTTGAGAAGGAAGTGTTTCCTTCTGCAAAGAAATGTTGTCTTCAATAGTGGCTAAAAATCCCTCAGATGAAGATTAAGGTGTTGTCTGCTGCAGGGGCAACAGGAAGCATTGAGAGAACAGATTTCTATCTGAATTAAAAAGGAGAAGTAACTGCAGCTTGACTTCATCAAGCATTTTTGTGTGTGTAATGAAGGCGTCGTGGCAGGGAACACTTTGATTCCTTTGTACTGCTACAAGCAGTTGTAGGCTTACAGAAATGACTAATTTGTTTGTGCTACTCAGTTGATGGGTAGCAATGTAGCTGGGCCTTACTGCTGAAGCAGGTCTTGAAGGTTGAGCACCATCTGCTTGTTTCTGGTGATAGTTTCAAAGTGTGAAAAGAAGAATTCTACTTTTTGGAATTGAAGCATCTGTTGGCAGTTTCCCCAGAGGATAGATGGCTGTTACCTAGAAAAATCTTATCCCAAATTATTTACTGTTTTCTTCTAGACATTAATTGAAAACAGAGCTCTGCTAATTTGGGGAATGTTGACAGATTCAAAGCCCATCCCCATAACTGTCCTCTGTATTTTAATACAATGTCATTCATTGAAATCTGCTAGGAAAAAATCAGTTGAGTTAAGCAGTATCTTAATGGGAGAATAGTCCTAGTTTCTCCAATGTCACAGGGATAGGCAAGCTAGGATCTGTTGCTGAAGTGACATCAAAGGAAATATGCCTGTGGTCATCTTTCTAGTCTAAAATCTTCACTCTTTTATTTATTCTTGAAGGAGAAATCTGTCCTGGATGAAATTGATGTGATTGTAAACAGCCTGCTAGATATTCTGCTAAGGACCATCCTGGAGATCACCAGCCGGCCCCAGCCAGCAGGCTCTGCCATGAGGCTCCAGTTTCAAGATGTGACTGTAAGTTTCTTAAGAGGCAATAGCTCATTTCTGACAATGTTGTCTTGATTATTGTCCTTTTCAGGGTTAAGATTGTGTGTGCAAAACAGAGGGTGAGAAGAACAAAGCAAACTTTTCTTGGCATTTTCTTCATTTTGAGTGGAAATAGTCATTTTTTCATTAAATTATAATTAGTTCATTTAAATTATTATTGAAATTTAAATCATTTTATTTCCTAAAATGCATCTATTTTTACATGCTCAAAAAGCTCTAAGAATGCCTGCAGAAACTGAGATGCCAACTTGTACACATACTGAAAGGCATTTTGTTGCTGTCTGGGCTGAGCCTTGGAGCTTCATTTCTATCCCAAAGTAGAGCATGGAGGATGGATTCAGAAGATTAACAGCTGATATTTTGGTCAACCTGCTGTAACAACTCATGCAACTCCTGCTGTGGCAGGGGGGTTGGACTAGATGATCTTTTGAGGTCCCTTCCAATTCCTAACATTCTGTGATTCTGTGAACTTAGGAAGATGGAAGGCAGGCACTTACCAAAAAGCCTATGATGAGCATTGAGAAAAGAAAAGTGTTATTTTTGCTTGGTTTTCAGCAAGGTTCCCAGTTTGCTCTTGCAGGGAAGATCAGTTCTAATATAGGAAGGGATATGACCCCAATATGTGATGAAGGGTTAAGAGTGTGTGCAGAGAAGAGACTAGGCTGTGAGATTTACCATCTCATTAGACACTTAATTAATTGTCCAATTTTTGAACTGGTTTTGATTAATGAGTAGAGGGTTTTAAACCAGGTTTTCCTCTGAGATCAAACATTTCAAAGGCATTTAATAGCTGTGGAAGAAACATGTTGGCTTTTTTGTTTGGTTGGTTTACTTTAGCCCACAGAAAACAAATGTTATATGAACTGTTTTCAGGAGCTGAGCAAGCTCTCTGGTAAGATTACAGCATACTTTAATCCCTGTCATCCAACAGGACTGTACTTTGAAGGGTTTGAGTTTTTACACTTTAAATGATCAAATCACAAATTGTGTTGTGTGGCATCTCAGGCCATCACAAGAAGATCTGAGCTGAAGTAAGGGCTGTACTACTGGACTGGTAGTATATGAGGTTTTTTGATTTCATAGAATTGGACCTCAAGGATCATTTGGTTCAACCTTTCTTGAGAAAAGCATGGTCTAGATGGCCCAGCACCATGTCTAGCTGAATCTTAAGTGTCCAATGATGGGGACTCCACCACTTCCCTGGGGAGGTTATTCCACTGGCTGATTGTTCCCATTGTGAGAACTTTTCCTCTTGTGTCCAATTAGAATCTCCAGAGGAGTAACTTGTACCCATTACTCCTTGTCTTTTCCATGTGACTCCTTTTAAAAAGGGAGTCCCTATCTTCTTCACAGCCATGCTTTAAATACTGGAACATGGTGATAAGGTCTCCCCTAAGCCTTCTTTTCTCAAGGCTGAACAAACCCAAATTCTCTCAGTCCTTCCTCATATGGCAGCTTCCCAGTCCTTTGATCATCTAGGTGGCTCTTCCCTGGGCCTTCTTCAGCCTTTCCACACCGTTTTTGTATGGACTGGACCAAAGCTGAACACAGAATTCCAGGTGTGGCCTGACAAGCACTGAGTAGAGTGGGATAAAGACTTCTTCATCTCTGCTGGTGATCCCTGTGTTGACAGCATGCTGTTGGCTTTCTTTACCACTGCAGAACACTGTTCACTCAGATGGAGCTTGTTGGCCACCAAGACCCCCAGGTCCCTTTCCACAGAGCTGTTCTTCAGGCAGTGTGCTAGTTTAAAAGGTTAGGAACTAGCAGGTCCACAATAGAATCTCAATACAAGAGAGATTACAAGTCAAAACTACAGTTTAATAAAAGATAAGAAAATAAACAACACAATGAGTACAGTAAAGCTTAGTTTAAAACAGGACTAGCAACCCAGCACCCTGGGGCACAGGGAGTAATGGTGCTATAAGCCCCTATGTCCAAGCTCCACGTG
The DNA here is from genome assembly GCA_013399015.1 of Galbula dea. Classification (NCBI taxonomy): domain Eukaryota; kingdom Metazoa; phylum Chordata; class Aves; order Piciformes; family Galbulidae; genus Galbula; species Galbula dea. The sequence goes on from VWZX01009802.1 coordinate 679,508, forward strand.
CTTCCCCTCCCAAACAAAAGGAACCTGTCTGTGCTGCAGATGAAAAGTCACAGTCCAGTTGAAGAGCAGGGGTCGAGAATGAAGCTTGGGAAAAGGTAGGTCTCTGGAGAAAACTCCTGTGCCTGGAGAGGGTCCTGGGGCACGAAGGGGCCTTGGCAAGAGCTCCTGCAGCGTCTCGGTCTCTTCCTCTGGCTCGCCGAGTTGTCTGCAGTCCCCCAAAGCCCGAGATTGTATACCCCTCTCACAGCTTTGGGGGGGAAAACCCAGCCCCTGGCAGAACCAGTTCTTCAGGCTGGGTGTGAACGACTCTCCAGAGGGGAGGTATCACACCTCTCATCGAACACAATAGCTGAGTCTCTGGAAGCACTGACAGCCCCTGGCAGAACCAGTTCCTCAGACTGGGTGCGAATGACTCTCCAGAGGGGAGGCATTCACACCTCTTTATCGCACAAACCTCTTCAGTACCCAGCCTGTAGCCAGGGGGGTGTAAGGCTGACTTAGATTGGGATAGAATACACAGCTAAAACCAGGACAGGCAGGTAGATCCCAGCCTGAGCTGTGCTCTTGGATTAGGTTTTCCCAGGCATAAGACCTTAGCTAGTCCTTGTTGCACTTGTAGGGTTCCTAAAGAAGCCCACTCTTCCAGCCTATCCTGGTCTTCCTTCAGGGTGATTCTCCATTCCAAAGTGTCCCCAGTCACTTTGGTATCATCAGAGTGCACTTGATCCCATCATCCAGATCACTTCTGAAGATATTAGACAGCATTAGGCCCAGTATAATGATCCCTGGGGGACTCCACTTCTGACAGATTGCCAGGTTGAAAAAGAACTATTTTTCCACCACCCTCTGGGTGAGCTCTGGCAGCCAGTTCCCCACCCACCACCCAGACCACATGTCTAGACCTTACAGTCTCAGTTTGTCTAGGGGAAGGCTGTGGGGAACTGTACTGAAAGCCTTGGAGAAATCCAGGTAAACAAATCCTGCTTTCTTCTGAGCCATCCCCTTGCTTGCAGGTTACATTTTCATAAACCACCATGGAAGCCTAATTCTTTCACACCATCAAAATTTAGACTCTGAAAGTGCTTTCAAGTTGCAAAATTTTCTTTTTCTGCATCAGAAAAGCCATGTCATTGTCACCACAGGCTCTCAAAGAGCTCTTACTGTGGAAGTGACTCACAGCACAGCATAAGGCAATTACATACATTGCTGTAGAAACATCATGCAGTATGGGCTTCTGGCAATGCATGGAGCCAGATTCTTGGAATTATTTGTAGATCAAGTATGAAAAAGTAGTCAAAGTGACTACAGCAGTAGTGTCTGTTCCAGTTTGTCACCATTCTTTCAAGCTGCATGTATCATCAAATACTCTTTGTGAGGTGTATTATGGCAACATAGTGGATAAAATTGAGCCATAGTTTTGCATCAGATACAGTGTTCCCTGTGGAAGTAATCCCAAACATCTCTGGTTTTCTGCACAAAGCAGCAGCAGAAAATTAGGCTGTGTGCTGCCATGACTGCACCATTTCTTTCACAGAGAATCACAGAATGTTAGGTGTTGGAAGGGACCTGGAAAGATCACCTAGTCCAACCCCCCTGCCAGAGCAGGATTCCCTAGAGCAGGTCACACAGAAGCACCTCCAGACAGGTTTGGAATCTCACCAGAGAAGGAGACACCCCAAGCTCTCTGGCCAGTCTGTTCCAGTGGTCTGGCACCTCAACTGGGAAAACATTTGGTCTTGTATTCACATGGAACCTCCTGTGCTTTAGCTTACAGTAGTTTTGGTACCTTAATAGCATTTCAGTTTGCAGTGAAGAGTCTTGTTAGGTGGCACCCTGCCAGATGAATGTGATGCTGTAAACTGAGCACCATGAAAACATGTCTTCAGGGTGTTGGTGGTACAGATGCTGCACTAACAAACATGGAATTTAGTGCAGTGGTGAAAATGAAACTGCTGGTTTAGGATGTCAGTGTTTTGGACCTTGAGTTCCCCAAGAAAAATGTGTTTGCATATAAAGAAAGAAAGCAATCCAAATAAAGCAGAGCTTTACTGATGTCAGATCTTGGAAGTTGAATTGCCATTTGACTGTGAGCTCCAGGTATTTTAATAATTGTGCTTCTTAAATAGGATGCCAAAAATTACTTCAGGATTCTAGCTAAGTGAATTGGATATAGAGAGTCATAGAATCCCAGAACCATGAAGGTTGCAAGGGACCTCTAAGATTATCAAGTCCAACCATCAACCTATCACCACTGTGCCACTGAACCATGTTAGACATCTTGGCTTAGCTTATGACACTAGAGTCAGATCCCAGATGGGTTTTGTCAAGGTTATTACATGTGTGGAGTTTGCTTTCATGCATGATTTGCAAGTTAGCCTGTGGTTAACAGGGGCAGAAATCTTTCAGTGTGCATTTTTAGGTTGAGTTCAACAAATGCAGCTGAATATTTGTTATTTTAGAAACCATCTGTCTTTATAGCTACCTACATTTGAATTTAAACCTCAATTTTAGAAGTCAGTTAACAACTAGCTAAAGCTGGTACTCTTTTAATGCTAATCAGTCTTGTCTGCTATAATAGGATAGCTTTCCATAATAGATTGTGGGTTTCAGTTTACTACTCTTTAAGTAGAAGGAAGGTGAAGTAGAAGGAATGCTTAAGCACGAGAAGGTCCATACTTGAATTTTGTCATTCAAGATAGCAATCAGGTCATCTTACTCTCTGCTTATTGTTAGCTAATTAGCCAAATCTGAGTGGTCTCAGATTTTATAACTGCAGTAGAAGTCTCCAAAAATTGTGCCTGTTTAAATGAGCCTGTATTGTACTACATGGCATGATAAAGTTGTATTGAGGCTAGATATAATGAAATTTAAAAGGTTACAAAGTGATGATGAAAGACTAATGGCTTTTTGTTTTCAGAAGAGAACTGGATGGGGTTGGAAATAAATTTTCAGCTATTTACAAGGTAGCACCTGTAACCTTGATGGTTATGCCCAGAGCATGAAGATTAAGCCACTTTGTAGCTTTAGGATATTGTGTTGAGACTGCTGTGTTCACTGTAAAAAAAACAATGGTTTTCCAGGGAGGGAATTAATCTGGGATCATTACTTCAGTGTAGAATCTTATCATGGGCAAGACATGATATTACTTAATCACCATGTGGCCATCACTTCACACAGCACCAAGGATACAAGGTGTAATCCCAAGTGAATTAGGCTTTTTGATGTAAAATCCAGAAAAGCCACTCTTCTGAAAACTTAACTCCTTTTTTTTAAACTTATTTTCTGTTTTTAATGAAAGGGGAAAAAAATCTTGCCAAAATTTGGCTTGACAAAGTAATGGAAGACACCATTTTAAGGTACTGTTGTCATACTTGTCTGTTCTTCCAGGCCAGAAATAGGCCAGAAGTCTATTCATTGTTCTTTTAAGCACTGTGATACAGTCCAGACAGAATCACAGAATCATTCAGGTTGGAAGAGACCTCTAAGATCATCAAGTCCAACCATCAACCTAGCACTATCATGCCACTTCCTCTCCTCATCCATTCTGTAGTTGGAGCAGATTGATAAGATGCAGTGTTTCTCCTAGTTCAAAAGTTGAACAAGTAGAGGGGGAGAACCTATTCCTTCCCCTAATGTCTTGGTTGTTTGGTTGGTCCCTGGAGAAACTCCATGCAGTGCTCAGCTCTTTTGTTCCTGAATCCCATGCAGTTGGAAGGGCAGCCTGGGGGAATGTGCATCTGGAGAGGCAGGGAGGAAACCATGTAGCTGTGCAGAAAGTCCCTCACCTTCTGCTTGGAGCATCCTTTTTGTGTTATGTGGTGGAGTGTGAATCCAAGAACTGGCACTGTGGGAGAGAGCAGCCTTGCCCTATGATTAAGCTTAACTTAGAGGATTCTCAGGCTTTGGCCCAGGCTGCCCAGGGAGGTGGTAGAGTCACCATCCCTAGAAGAGGTCAGAAAAGGTGTAGATGTGGTGCTTGGGGCCATGGTTTAGTGGTGAGCATGGCAGTGCTGGGTGGATGGTTGGGCTCTGATCTCAAAGGGCTTTTCCAACCACAATGATTCTGTGATACATGTCTTAATGAGAAATTCCTCTCTAGGTCCAAGTGCAGATCCAAACATTTTCAAAGAGTTTGTTCAGTCCTATAAATGAATTTTCTTTTTGACAAATACTGGGGTTTGTGATGAAGAAATGCTTTGAAAATTCCCCAGCTAACTGCATTAATTTCTTCCCTCAAGGAAAACAGCAACATTCTTCCCAGAATTGTTGCAAAATATGTTTGTTTGTATTTGTTTCAAAACTGAGTTGACTAAGAGGTTGCAGTTTTAACAATCTAAACAATCTGTCTAAAAACAGATACAAGGGGGGGAAAAAAAATCACAAATCAAAATTTGACTGATTTAGCCCTTCTGGAACTTTTTTGAAATAGATTTTGCTGAGCAAGTAAACTGCATTTGAGGGGAAAAAATAAGACTTTAATAATAAAAATAATTAGTAATAATTCTTTAAATGGGAAGGAATTTCATAGCTAAGTCCATGTGTTGTCACCAAATAGGAAGGCTAAGCCTATTTAAAGATGGATTAACCTTAATTATTTTTGAATACTTATAATATGAGAGTTTAAACTGAAGAACAGAAGATCTTATAATCTGTATTGTTTCTGTTCTTGGCTTATCTGAGCAGGGGGAATTTGTCTCCTGCTTGTTGTCACTCTTACGCCAGATGACTGACAGACATTACCAGCAGCTTCTTGAGAGCTTCAGCACAAAGGAAGATCTGAGGGTAAGTAGCAGAATTGTCTTTGCACTTTCTCAGGTCTCTCTTTATTTCTCAGATGGATTTCTCTCCCTTTAAAACACTCCTGTGCTTTGATGACAAACACTTCACTACTTAAATCCAATCTGGTTTACAGATGAGCTAACGCTGGGACAGACTTCCTTGTGTGCTCAGGTCCACTCTTACATTGGTGCTAGGGCTTTGTTGCTTCTCCAGTGACAGCAGATAGAATAGGGGTGGAGGGACTATAGAACTGCTTTCAAGCCCTGAACTTAGCCTCCAAACCTGTTTTAAAGCTGGTGCCAATCTAAGGTTACACAGTTCTGGTTGATTCTTCCTGTCAGGCAGTTGGAGGTGTTGTGGTTTATTATATTTGTTTATTCATTCATTAAATTGTAGATGGCAAGAGCAAACATGCAGCTTGAGAAATGCATACTCAGCTAATTCTAATTCTCCTTTTCCCTTGGCTGTGCAGCATTGGCAGGAGAACCTGTCAGATTTGGCATGTCTGTCTGCTCAGTCTGATGGTGAAAGAGAGTGGTTGCAGAGCTCTTTCAGCACAGCTTCTACCAGTTTAATGGATGGAATTCCCAAGTTTATGGAGATGGAGTATTTTTAGTTGCTTTCTGAAGGAGGGAGGTGGTTTTTTATTATTATTTTCAAAGAAAACAATACCTTTGCTTGGTACTGAGATGCTCATATGGAGCTTAGGTAGAAGATGTTGCTAAGAAATGATCACTCTCATGAATCAAGACTCCTGCCTAGGAGTTAGACAGCATTACAATATCTTTTTTCACCTAGCAGAGTTGCTATTTTCAGACAAGTTTTAGTATGTGTTGTGGAACCTAAGCTTTAGTTACACAAAATATTTTCTCTCTTGTTTGAGTTCTGAGCTAATCTGTATTCCTAGCTTGAGATTTTTATCTTTCCCTCCAGGTTTCAAGCTTGATTTCTGTTTGATGTAGCTAGGAAATGCCATGCTGAGTTTCTTCAGCCTTTCCTGCCTCTAGAACATGACCAATCTCTGGGATTAATGCTTGAATGCTGTTTGATTTGCCACATTTACATTCCCCCCACACATGTACCCTGCTGTTCTACAGAGACATATGGAAAGCAGCTGTAGCCAGTGCCATCAGCTATCAAAACAGAGGTCTCAGCAAACTCTGGACTTGACTTCTTATTTCCATTCAGATCTCATTAAATCACCAGCAGCTCTACCAGTGATTCAGTGGCAGTGGGTTCATCATAATTAATGCAGCATTCCTTCTCTTCTGCATCTTAAATAACAGAATGGGTTTGGTTTTTCCCCCTTTCTTGGAAATGTTAACTATCCCTGACAAGTGTATAACTGGGAGCAAGAGGGAAAGATGTCAGCTGCTGTGTGAGCCTGACCCTGCTGCTAATCATGAGGTGGTTGTGCAGGACTTAGGCTGTCTAAGCCTTCTTGCCACTTACCTCTGACTTTTTCTGCTTTGTTTGTGCCAAGTGTGGAACTTCCTTGGCATTTTAGATTGCTTTGAAATCTGCTTCTTAGGAAATGACATCAGTATGAGTAAATGAAGATTGGGAAGGTGTAAATATCTGTGGCAAGGCTATTTTTGGTCTGAGATGCATTTAGAAGCTGAACTGGTAGCCGTGGTTAATCTTGTGGCTAGCGTGTGCTTGGAGATTGAAGCTTCAGTGGTAACTAGCATCAACTTGCTCTATTTCTGTATCCTCTTCTTTGCCCCCTAGTTAGTGATGTCAAAGTGGCTTGGAGTCTTCCCTAAGCCATGTTACAATCTGATATGGGGTTTGCAAGGGACTTACCTTAGGGTAAGCCAGGCATTTGACTTGCTCTCTGCTGTGCTCGTTTGCTTTGCCTACCTCTGGTTATAATGACCCATCTCTACTAAACCATTAGACACTGATATCACAAGGTGTTTTTTCTTTCTTCTGGACTCATTCTCAAGGCAACTGTGTCAAGTGCTTGGATGAAGTCATGTTTGCACAGTATTTGTAGTACTATTAAAAAAATACCCCCACCAAACCATGTCTCCAAACAGAAATTCACTCATGTAAGTCCTTGTAAGAAGGGAGGGAAGTTTGGCATTCAACCTGTTAAAATAGATTTGCTGTTCTTACTCCTCTTTTCTCTTTGAAACAGTCTATACCAAAATTATGGAAGCCTGTTTGCAGCTTGTTCATCACAGGATAGCAAAATGGAGACTTTGAAGGAATGGCATGCACACATTTTTGTATGACATGCCTCTGAGTGATGCTTTAAACAAGTGGTTGTTTGTGGAAGTATTTCTTCTGTTGTGTAAATCTATTTGGTTGAGGTAATTGACATGGTGACTATTAAATTGCAGTTTAATAAAGTCAGGTTTTTTGTACACAAAGCAGAAAAAACATGGAATATTTGAAAACATGCAGATGAAGTGAGCAAGAAATGACAGAGGGTTGGTGGCTGAATGGTAGCACCAGAAACTATACTTCACTCTCTCTTTGAAACACTGAATTTAATGAGGCAGTAATTTGAAATGCTTCCTTCTAACTTGCAATATTATTTTAAAGTTCTGCTCCTTTTGCTTACCACAAAATACCATCTTCTTCTAGGAAATAGATTTTCTAGGAGTTTATAGAACAGTGGCACCCTTGTGGGTGGATATTTGCTGCTGCAAAAAGAGCTCAGATGTAATTTGTGACAAAAGGTAGCAGTGGAAGTTATAAATAGGAGGCTAGAAGTGGGAAAGTGAATGAGAAGAACAGTGTGTGTTAGCACAGTGCAGCTTTGACCACAGCAAGGTGGTGTTCTGGTTGGTAGCTGTGGGGTTTTTAATTAATATATGAAAAGAGACAGAACAAACTAATAAGCACCTGCCAGAACCTGTTTGTTCAGCCAGGAGAAGAGGAGACTGAGGGGAGACCTCATCATGGTCTAGAATTTTCTCATGAGGACAGGAGCTGATCTCCTCTCTCTGGTGGCCAGCAACAGGACCTGAGGGAATGGGATGAAGCTCTGCCAGGGGAGGGTCAGGTTGGATATTAGGAAAAGGCCCTTCCCTGGAGGATGGTGGAGCATTGGAACAGGCTCCTTAGGGAAGTAGTCATGGTGCCAAGCAGGACAGAATTCCAGCAGCATTTGGACAGCCCCCTCAGGCACTTGGTATAGTTTTTTGGGGTTGTTCTTGTGCACAGAGAGGAGTTAGATTGAATGAAAGTCCAGAAACCATTGCTTGGTTTCCCAAAAGCAGCCTTTTGGTCTCTTCAGTTCAGCAGCCAGGCAGTTAGCTCCCTAACAGCAGCAACGTTTGCTTCTGCCTGGAGAACAGACAAGGTAAAATGGGAGAATTTGGGACTTTATTGTGAGGTGACATACAGCAGCATTCAAGACATTGCTGTATTGTTGGGATTATGGCACAGAGCTGCAGGGATTAAAGCAGAGGGAAGGGAGGTAACCCCTAAAGAAAACAAGGAGCAGCCAGGAGCGTTGAAATTTACCTGTTGCTCCTAGAGCTACTTGTGTATCTGGGAAGCTGGTTACCTACATTCCAACACAATTATCTGTCATGAGTATCACTTCTCCTCTTTAATACACAGAAATGTTTGGCATCTTGCTGAGAAAACAGGTTGTCTCTTTTATGTAACTTTCCCTGGTGGGTGGGTGCAGGGATCTCAGTTTCCCAGTGCCTGCATTCATCCTCCTTTACAGTGATTCTCTAATGAAAGACATCTGTTGTGCAGTGCCCCTCCTCTAGCTGCACTTTGGTAAATGCACTTGAGAATATATTTGGGTGTTCAAAAGTATCTGGTATCCTTTGGTTGTATCTTCACCACCTCTGTGTTTCAGGCTCTTTAAGAAGTGATGAGGGCAGAATGGATACAAAACATTTGAAAGTCAGGTGCCACACTGGTGGTTGGATTTAATATCACCTGCCTCCTGTTCTTCATGATGTCAAAAGCTCCATTTTGCTTACTAAAATAGTCCTGGCAGTGCTATACACAATCAAGATGAGCCATTAGAAATGCTGCCCTTGCTGGTTGTCTTATTTGTGAAAAGAAAACCTGTGGAGGGGAAAAAAAGGTGTGCTGAGAGGAATAGTCTAGGTGTTTGCCAGTGGGTTAAATGACACAGGAGATGATAATGCTAAAAGCTCTTATACAGTACTTTGTACAACCAAAATAAGTCCCATGTTCACTAGTTGAATCAATTCAGCAAGTGAGGCAGAATGGTTCAGTGACCTGCATACAGCTCACCAGCTGGGGTGGCAGTTCAGGGCCCTGAGCGTCGCTGGTGAATTCACTGGGCTTTGCCAAGCCAGGGATAGAGTTATCCTTACACACTCTCTCTTTCCACCAAATAATGTCACTTTTAGAGTACAGCTTTGCCAGTGATGCAGACCTGGCTCCATTAAGGAGCTCTGCAGAAGGCTAGAGTGTTTCTAAAGCACTTTTTTGGAGTTGCAGATTGTTCTCGGGCTCGCATTTGTGGAAGTGCATGGGTGGAAAACCAAATGCATGGTTGACATTTCTCTTCTGCAGTGCTTTCCATCAAATGGCAGGTTAAATTATTGTCCTCCTTGGAAGAAAACTGAGTTCAATCCCTATTTGAAGCTTTCTTAGGGAATAAAACAAAAAGAAGAAACCCCCAAATACTCAGAGGTGTATCTGTGTCGAGAAGAAATGCAGTTCTGCCATGTTGATGATGATCTTTTTTTTGCTCTCTGATTAAAATATATGTGAAGCTCAGTGCTCTTTGGAAGGCAGTAAAGACATCTGACTGCTTCTTTTCCTCCCAAAGGATTTCCTGCTGCAGATCTTCACTGTGTTTCGGATCCTGATCCGGCCAGAGATGTTTCCCAAGGACTGGACGGTGATGAGGCTGGTGGCAAACAAGTAAGGCATTTTGAACCTGGAGACAAAATATGGGGAGGAGGCTAAGATCATGCTGTCAACACAGGAAATTATTTGTTGTATGTCATTAAAAAAAAAAAGGCAAAATAGCTGTTAGAATGCTGGCTGCAGTTTTTCATTGTTAAGGGTTTAAAATCTCTGGGTTTCTTTTACATGGCAAATTCAGAATAGAGTCTGTCCTCTTGTAACAGAATCTGTGCCTCTTTCTCTTCTGGATGATAGTAACTACTGTATTTCTGAAATACAGTATTTATATAGCTTATATACTCTGTTATCTAGTCATCATATAAATGGAAACTCAGAAACACTATGGCAGAATGAAGAGGCTAAGCATCAACAGCTTTGCTTTCCAAGTAGCAAAGGACAAGTCTCCCCCAAACTTCATTTCAAAGCTCACTGTTGAGATATGGTAAAGATATGTTTGCTCCCAAGAAGAGATTCTCTGCTCTCATCTCACTGAGGATGGTTTTGCATGTTTGTTGATTGAGTGCTTATCAGAAAAATCAGAAATCAGGAGGTAAGGTACAGTGCTGGCAACAGGAGGGTAGGACTCTAGGCATTGCCTAAGTGATCCTTTGGGATGTAACCTGCATTTGAGTTAGTCTGTCTCCTCAAGCCTTATTTTGGTTTAGACTGGATATTAGGAAAAATATCTTCAAAGAAAGAGTTGTCAGGCATTGGCCCAGGCTGCCCAGGGTAGTGGTGGAGTCACCATCCTTGAAGGGGTTCCAAAAACATCTAGATGTGGTTTAGTGGCATGGTGGTGCTAGGTTGATGGTTGGACTTGATGATCTTAAAGATCAACCCTAATGATTCTGTGATTTTTTTATTTCAGCTGTGTCAGCTGCTATCCTTTCTTGTAGACCTAGCTTTTGTTCAGATAAGCCAACTGCCCAGGTAACACAATCACACAAACACCAGTGTCTGGGGGGGAAGGAAAGGTTGTGTTGGGCAGAGCTAGGAATCTAGGAATTGAAGGTTGACTTTAACTTTCATGGTATGTGTTGCAATGCCAGATGGAAATTGGGGTTTAGTCTGCATGATGCCTGCCAGTTCCAAAGAGCATTTAAACTCATGGTGCTGTACAGAATACTAGTTACAACATTATTGTTACAATTAAATTTGTCAAAGCTTGTGTTCATGGTAAATATTTGTTGTGTGTGAGTGCACATGCAAAGCATCATGGGTTTTCTTCAAGTTTTGGCATGACTTGAACAAAATAACCTTTTTTGTTTGTTTTTACTACCTCATTTAATGTTATTCATCTTGCCAAGTTGGAATTCTAGCACAGAAAAAACCTGTTAATAATCAAAGAATGGATGTGGTCACTTGTTTCCATGTATGATATTAGAAGATGTGGCTGATACCACTCTGCTTCTGGTAATCATGCTCAAGAAATAAACTGAGGAACACAGGAAGGCTGGGGAAAAACAGAAGAACTTTTAGACTAAATATATAACCTTAAGAAATTGTTCTATGTTCCAGAAACAGCTGACTTGGCAGATGGCTTTGCAACAGCTGACATGCACAGAACTGAGAGTTAGGAATGACCTTGGCACCTGTTTCTGGGGTTGGTGGTGCTGAGATATGCTAAAAAGGATGATCCTAAACCCTGCAAAAGGAATACTTACCTACACCAGTGTTTTGCTTAGCATCACACATCTTTCCTTAATCCATGTCATGTTGTTTCTGGCTATCCAAGAGGTGACTGGATGTCCAGTTCTCTCAGGCAGAAGAAGGGAGGCAGAACTTGACAGTGAGTGCTGGTGGGAGTTAGACCTGAGATGCTAATCAGATCAGCTGATGGAAGCTGGTAACACACAACTGCATGAACAATCCTGCCCCTGAATGGGATATCCATGGGATATCAACACAGAATTCAGCATTCAGTAATTGCTTTGCTAGGCATTTGTTCCTTTGTGGAGGAAGTGCTGGTTTGCCATCATATGGCTGAGTTCCTGTTCTTTTTTGAGGCAGCAGAAAAGAAAATTGACTGCTCTCAGCTGCAGAGCACTAGTTCTTTGGGAGCTGTTTCTGAACAGGAGCCCCTTCTTTTAACTTGTGTCCCCCACTGCCTTTACAGTGACTGCCTTCCACCAGCTTCCTCAAGGTGTTCAGCAGCACAGAGTAGAAGCTTTGCTAGAATTGTCCCAACCCCAAATTTTGAAGTACAAAGGGAAGAGCTTAGAGGTGGGATGAGAAGTAAAGGGCACTGTCTGCACCACAGAAAAAAGCAGCTGTGAGCCATTTCTCCTGAGCTTCCCTTGATGAGCCAGAGTGCTTCCAATGATCTGAGTCTTCAGGGTTGAAGGCAACACTTACTGAAATTCTTACTTTATTCATGGAATCATTCTGGTTGGCAAAGCCCTCTGAGATCATCCAGTCCAAGCATCCACCCAACACTCCCATGCTCACCACTAACCCATGGCTCCAAGCACCACATCTAGATGTTCTTTGAATTCTTCCATGGATGATGACTCCACCACTTCCCTGGGCAGCCTGGGCCAATGCCTGAGAACCCTCTGAGGGAAGAAATTCTTCCTGCTATCCAAATTCATATCTAAAGGAGAAAACTAGAAGGTCTTGCCCACCTTTTTAAGAGCATAATCAAGTAAGTCATGAACTTCACAGGAAGACAATGATTGTCCTGTTCCCTGTGTCAGATGACTTCCTTTTCAGCTGGCTGAGCTTCAGCTCATCTGAAGGCAGTCTGTGTCTTGGGAGCTTCACCCATCACTGCAGTCACATCACCAGCAGCACTATCTTTTTTTCTTCCCTATCCCTGGAGTGTTATAAAAATGCAAACTGTCTAGTATTTACAGAAAGAAAGATTTAGTCTGTCTGAGCTTAGGGAAGAAATGAGTCCTAGCAAGGATATAATCAGATAATAAACTTTTCATGGGGGGAAAAATAAAATAAAATAACATAAAATCATGCTTTTCTCTTGTTTTTGTCTGCAGAACTTCAATTACCTAAGAGGTTTTTAGGTCTTAAAATGCCAGGATTCTTTCACTATCTAATATTTATATGTTAAAAAATGCTGTTTGCTGCCTTCTAGACTTTTTTTTCTTTCTTATTGCAGTATTTTCAGTAATTACACAGCATCTGATACTTGGATGTGTCTGGGATTAAAAACAAACCCAGAAGATACTGTGAGCTCTAAAAGACAAATCTGTTAACTCTCCAGAAATTAAGATTGATGCCACATGCATGACCTCTAATCCTGAATGTCCAGATGCCCAACATCAAAACATATTCATGGCTATTCATATTCATCACAAAATTACCAACTGACTTCCAAAACTGGAGAAATCAAGTAACATTTAAAAGGGCAGACTTAGCACTAAAAATAAAATCTGCTTCTCTGCTTGAGTTATATTCTGTTATAGGAGGAGGAGAACTTGCAAAAAAAACCCCCTTAATGCTTATTAGCTTCTAGCAGTCAAGCAATGAGACAGAAATTAACTGCTTCAAACTGCATAACCATGTAATATCTGGAGTCAGCTAGCCAGCATGCATTCAGCAAAGCAATTACATTTGGTTATCTAGTTAATTTGTACCATGGATGTTAGTGCTGAGTGACAAAATAGGTTTTCTGTATGTTCTGTGGAAAATATCATTTGAATTTCTGTCACTGTAGGGGGTAGAGTTACTTTCTGCAGGTAGTAAGCTAGCTTCTGTTTGGCACTGCAAATGAACACCTCATAATCTAGGAAGAGATCTGAATCAGTTGCCTAGCACCACAGAGGAACCCCAAATCCTCTAATAAAATATGCCAGACTAAAATTGAAGTTTCTGGAGAACACTTTTGTAATGTCTCTCCCAAGTGGAAAGCTCTGTGCTATGGTCACTTGCTTAAGTCACCCTAAGGTTAGGAATAACATCCCTTACCTGGTGCTTTAATTGACTGCTGTCTTCCAGAGCATTTCACAGGTTTAGCTGAACTCTATGTCATGTCTCATTAAGAGCTGGGGAGGCTACTGGGGAGTAAAGAGAAAAGGTTTGATATTTATAACATACCATGCCTATGTATTCTTGAACAATGAACTCATTCTCCACTGCTTTTGAGAGGCAAGAAGCTTTCAAGATCCCTGTATGATTAACTGTGCTTTCCTTTCAGCATGTTATTGCATGGGAGAGATGCTAGGTCATCCAGTTCTCAGTTGGAATGTTATAAACATAGAAGATGGATGTAGGAATTTTATTATTCATAGTAAAGTAATTGACCTGTAAAGTAAGATTTACTAGAGTGTGTTGCTTCCATGTTTCAAGGTGGCAGTTGGGCACAGGGACTTCAGGGAATCTTTTTGGTTCTCTGATTCACTAATGACTGAAAGACATTCTTTATTTTACTTTTATTTTACAAGTAACTCAACCAGAATACAGAGTGAAGGAAGACACCAAATTAGCATTAGTTTCATCAGTATGGCTGCTTTGAAGAGTCCTGTTAGCTCCCATAGTGGGGGAGTCTTGACACTCCTACAGTGAACAAAAATTCTTGCTTGTATCTAATCCCCAGTGTTGCTGACAACTGTCTTGCTTTTATGTAATACAAATTGCTGCTAACAACTGAACTTGGCATTCAGCCTGTCACAAAAAGCAGATATGTAGAGATGGATTCAGGTATGAATCAGTTTATATACAGATAACAATAGATAGATCTGGAGTCACAGAATCCTTAAGGTTAGAAGAGATCTCTTAAGATCCTCAAGTCCAACCATCAACCTAGCACCACCCTGCCACTGAACCATGGCCCTAAGGACCACAGCTAGATGTTTTTGGAACCCCTTCAGGGATGGTGACTCCACCACTGCCCTGGGCAGCCTGGGCCAGTGAGATTTTATTTCTCTCTCTTTTTTGTTCTCTTCTTTTTCATTGCTATTATTTTTATTGTTGTTGTTATTATTTTATTTCAATTATTAACCTATTCATACCTCAACCCATGAGGTTTCCTTTTTTGTTTCCTCCCCATCCCCCTGAGGCAGCAGCCTCAACAAGCAGCAGCCACATGGTGCATAGCTGCCTGCTGGAGTTAAACCATGACAGCAATGTAAACTTGGCAGTGTGGCTGCAGTTCTGGAGATCTTGTGGTATTTTCTCTTGGAATCTATTCAGAGATTTATTACTTTGGACTTGGGTTGAAGTTTTACATAGTCATAGCTCTGATGAGCTGACCTTTTCTATCAGAACATCTGCCTGAAATACACAAACTACTTGCATTTTGTGAAACATATGGGCTGTAAATGAGATCCTGCACAAGAAGAATGACAGGACTCTTCTTAGCCATGACTTGATTCTTAGCTTTGCATATATTACAGCCTCTAAACCTCTCACTTTGTCTTCCATGCTGCAACAGGGAGTACTGTACACTACCCTGTTAGTGTAGAAGTGGAGTAAGCTCTTCAGAGATAGAGAAGCTACAGTAGAACTCTTGAGAACATAGTGTGTGTGACAGTTGAAGAATGGATCTGTGAAGGAATGAAACTTGAGACTCAAGCAATGTTCTAAAACCAGCCTCAGACTTAGCTATTACAGGTGTTCAGGCACATCAGACCAGAAGGGAAAGTTTGGCAAGGGCAGTTCTTTTAAAAGCAGAGAGATGGCAGCAAACATTGAACTAGCACTAAGCTAAATGTTACATAGCTGTTTTGTATTTATAAGCTTTAAATCAGTCAAAAGTGCCAGAAGAAAAAGACAATTTATCTCCTAGGTGGGTTGGTTAACATATAATTCTTCAGTGATGTGAAGATGAATATTATAATATTCCACAACCTCTCTGGGCAACCTGTTCCAGTGTCTCACCACCCTCATGGTGCAGAACCTCCTCCTAATGTCTAGTCTAAGTCTCCCCTCCTGTAGCTTACATCCATTCCCCCTAGTCCTATCACTCCCTGACCTCCTAAACAGTCCCTCCCCAGCTTTCTTGTAGCCCCCTTCAGATCCTGGAAGGCCACCAGAAGGTCTCCTGGGAGCCTTCTCTTCTCCAGCCTGAACAACCCCAACTCTCTCAGCCTGACCTCGCAGAAGAGGTGCTCCAGTCTTCTGATCATTCTCCTGGCCCTTGTCTGGACTCATGCCAGCATGTCCTTTATCATTATTATTATCATTATTATTATTATCATTATTATTATCATTATTATTATCATTATTATCATCATTATTGTTATTATTATCCCTTTTTATTATTGTTTCCCCTCCGCATCCATGTGTTCTGTGAGCAGCTGCTGTTAGTAGTCAGCTATTTGTGTATGTTTTCAAATGTATTTAATGCCACCTTACCTGCTGCATCTATTTCTTCACTGGCAAATGATCTGGCTCTGAAGATTGAATCTGAATTTCCACTTACTGCTAATTCCTCTCTTTCTCCTCCTTCTCTCCCCAGTGTGATCATCACCACAGTCTTGTACCTTTCGGATGCCCTTCGTAAAAACTTCTTAAATGAGAACTTTGATTACAAGGTAAAAGTCTCTGACATCAGGAGGGTGCAGTATGGCTTGGCTGTTAGTAAACTTAGCTCCAGCATCCAAACAGCTAGAACATATACTGAATTTGCAATTTTAGGTGCAATTTTAGGTGCAATTTCAGGTAAGATGAAATGAAGTTGTTTCTTCAATGCATATATATGATATGTGATGTTGTTTCTTCACAATCAGGAGTGCTGGGGGGGGGGGTTAATTCCATCATTAAGATGGAAATGCAATTAAATAGTATTAGTTAGTTAAAGAATTATTAAATTCACTCCATAATTCAAGTGGAATTAGAATCACAAAGGTTTTTCAATTCCATGCTATTAATTGGGTTATTTCAACCTCTCTTCAGGATTTTTGCATACCAGTTGGTTTGGATTATAGAAATTACTTGATTAATTTGTCACTCATTTTGGTGCTATCACAGAAAGGAAAATTATTCCATTCTTGGATCACTGCAGATTTACCCCAAAAAGGCAGGTTTGCAGCTCTGTAATTTCTCTCAAGACCATTTCAGATGCTGCATAATTACAGTTAGAAAACTCTGCCACTGCATGGTGAGTGTGGTTGAAGATGCTAGTGAGTACCTCCTCTGGGAAGAGATGACACCTATGCTGAGCTGTGAATTATGGGATGGTGCTTTTAGCATTCAGATGAGAGGACCTAGGAATGAACAGACCCATTCCCATGGAAACCTGAAGGAATATTGTGCCCAAGCAAGAGGCATTAGTCCCAATTGCTTCATCATGCAAAGTGCAGGAGTTCCTTCCTAGAGAAGACAGGAAGCTCCTCTTGACTTCAAGGCTTCTATGTTCCTTAGACTTGCTTAGCAATGTTATTACTGTTCTGCAAACTGCAGTGGCTGGAATAGAGCTCCTCCTGCACTTCTTTTTTCCTCCTGCCATGCAGCATCTCTGATGGGGTTATAATAAGTCATATTTGCATGTATTTTAGATTTGCCTTTAAGTTTATCTTAGAAGATTCAACATCTGAGTCATAAAGTCTGTGCACAAAACATCTGTATGTTTGCAATAAATTAACAAAATCTGGCTTCAGTTTTGTCCACTGAAGCCTGCAGCAAATTTGCAACTAATATTAGAAAGTATTATGGGCCAGAAAATGAGAGTCCTGTTATAGGATAGCTTTTGAGGTGTCAGGATGTTCTGTGTCTTGGACTTAAAGGCAGAACTTTTTGTAGTCTTCTATTTAAATAGACCAAAAGAATATTTCCAGATTTAGAAGGTAAGGTTTTCAGATTGGAAGAGATGGAAAGAAGTTCTCTGCAACTCTGAAACCTTTCCATCCAAGAGATGTAGGATATGTAAAATAGCTGTGTTCCTGCTGAACATTTTGGGCTTGGTGAGAAGTACATTTGGATGCAAAGAAATACAGTCAAGTCAGTTTGAGTAATTGATTAGTTGAGACTGAAACAAGTGCTGTGCTTTGAAAATTTGCATCTTGAGTGGTCATAGACTGAGAAAATGAAATAACCCAATGCCATATGCTTATTGTAGATTTGGGATTCCTACTTTTTTCTTGCTGTCATTTTTATAAACCAGTTATGTCTGCAACTGGAGATGTTCACACCTTCCAAGAAGAAAAAGGTTTTAGAAAAGTAAGTACTGCTGGCAGCTTCTAGGAGACTGTAAAAGACAAAACACTTCTCCAAATGCATGACAGGAGAGGTTGCAAAAAGGCAATGGTTAACAGTATTTCCACTGCCTAGAATGAGAGTTGGTTCTGACCTGTAGAGGTCTTCAGAGCTGATAGCAGCCTTGGTTAAAGAGCCCAGATTGGTTCAGCTATTGGGAGCAAAATTGCTGATTTCCAGTTTGGGCCTCAGTTAACTCACCCAGGTTCAGGTGTTTCTGCACTGTTCTGCATGAACAGGTCATGTTTCTTTAAGCAAGAGCAAAATGATTTGTTCTCAGAGAGAGAACTACAGAATATTACTGCAAAAAACCCCAAACCTTTTAGCTTCCCAGCTGATGTGTTGCATTTGGAAAGAACTGATACTTTTGACAATCTTGCAAATAAGCCTGCTTTTAGCTGGCTACAATGGAAAGAGCAAAATCTTCCAAGAAATCATCCCTTTTTGAAGTAGTTTGTGGACTCCAAATGAGACATTTCATTGTTTCATACCAATGTTACAGAATGGCATATGAACTTGATTCTCTTACATGATCTTTCACTGTCTTGCTTTATTTTCCAATACTTTGCAGATATGGTGACATGAGGGTGACAATGGGATGTGAAATCTTCAGCATGTGGCAGAATTTAGGTAATTAAACACATCCTCAGTAGCTTACAAAGTGAAAACCAGTTATTCATTCTTCACCTATTAAATACACTTGCCAGTCAGAAGGGGATTTGTTGATAATGAAGTTTAGATGAATTCTTGACTCAATTTAGGAAAACCCTAGCCATCTGCAGTTCCCTTTCCTAAGCCTTGGCATCTGACCCTAGCCCTGTTTCTTTAGAGAGAAGCCACCAGTCAAAATGAGAAGAGAAAGTACTGCTCTTTTGGGGCAGAATTATGATGCTTGCAAATATACTTCACCATTCTAGTTCTGTTGCCAAACAGTTTAAGGGACAGACATGTCTCTTGATTGTGAAGCTCTCTTGGGATGCTGGGTTTGCATCACATCTTCCCCCAATTCCTAGCTGCACTAAAATATAAAGGCATAAACAAATCAGTGATGTGTAAAGCACATGTTGGACAACAGGAGAATAGATGCTTGAATGTCAACTCATATTTTCATGTTTATAAGCAATAACCATCCAAACTGTTTAAAAGTCTGAGCCTCAGAGAAATGCACTTAGTGTTGTTTGGGAAGAAAATCAAAACTGAGTAGAGATTTGGACACTATGTTTGTCATCTTTATATTTCAATTATTCAATGGTTCATTAAAGGGCTCATTAAAGCTATGAAGATTATCAATGGTTACTGAGATGCTGTCAGCTCAAGTCTACAAATCTTTTCCCCAGCAAGACAGACAGTTGTAAAAAACCTGCTCTTTCTAATCAGCCTGTACCAGGAAGAGAACCATTCCAAATAAGAAACACTGGGTCATTAATGTCTTGTTAACATTAGCTGTGCAGCATATTTTACTTAATGACAGTATTTAAGATTGCTTACTCAGTCTAAATCCAACCTCTAAATTATCTGGATACATGATGGCTATTTCTAAACTGAGATATCAAAGACCCACTCCTGGGTCCCATCTCCTTCCTGCATGCTAAGATAAGACCTTAGTGTGCATCATCTCCCCACCCACGTTGTTTTCAGCTGAATGGGAACCCAGCATGCAGGCAAGGAGAGAATCCTGATCCCTTTCAGTAGGGGATTGTTTTGTGGCATACAATATGGAATTCATCTGGTAATGTAGCCAATTAAATCCTGTAGTCAGGAGATTTCATGTAGCTGTGTGATGCTAGTCAGCATTTTCCAGTTCTCTTAGCAGTAAGAGGCATCCTAAACCTTGATCCTTGTACAGTAGCATTGCTTTCACATGGATCTGCATCCCAGGGTGTTTCTGGCCAAGAGAATTCTGGTTTTCCTTTGCACAGACAGACACCAACCAAAGCAGCAAGCAGGGAGGGGGGACTGCCCACTGGAAAAGCCAGATGTATAGCTGGGTATATATTAATTCCCAACTTAGGAAGTCAGTGCACTGGTGATTCATAATCCTCCTATTCTGAAGATAGCAGAAGTCTTACTGATGGAAAACTGAGACAGAATGGTCAATCTTTAGTGTATGCCATTTCTGGCTTTCCTGACAAGAACTCAGTTTTCTGCTGAGTTAGAATGTGGTGAATTAATGGAAGATGTTTTTGCACTGGATTTTAAAGCAAGTTGTTCTGGAGAACAGCTGAGGTTACATCTTCCTTTTCCTGCAGTCAAAACCTGTGCTTCCATTTCTGCACTCACAAAACTAAAGAGAGGTAAAAGTCCAAGTGCTTGCCTCTTTTTGATGAGCACAATGTCAGACAGTTAACCATTCTGTAAACATAAAAATGTAGAGCTTAGAAACCTAACCATTCCTGTGAAAACCAAGTGAAATTCCCAGAGAATGCTTTGTCTCTCTCTGTTCTCCTCTGGCAGACTCCTTGGGATACAGATAACCAATCCATTATCACTTCTGAATTCAGTCTTGCAGAATAAAATCTGGTCATTATCTTGGCCCTGTATTGTATTGTCTGCAACTTTTCACTTTCTGGGCTTAAGAAAGAGCTCATGCTGTGATAGACATGACATAAACAAAATCCAGAGGTGTTGAGAGTGTTCTTTTTTAATTCTCCAGATAGTGTTGGGATCACTTGAGAGCTCCCAGAACACCCCATTCACATTCAAGTTCATGTTCCTTTTTGTTTTAGGGGAGCACAAGCTTCACTTTATTCCAGCATTGATTGGCCCCTTCCTGGAAGTGACCTTGATCCCTCAGGCAGACCTGAGGAATGTTATGATTCCCATTTTCCATGACATGATGGACTGGGAGCAAAGGCGAACTGGCAACTTCAAACAGGTACTGTGTGGGGGAAGCTCTTTCTAAACCAGGACTGAACCTCAAGCACTTCAGAGATGATCTCAACCATTGCTGGTTCAACATTAATACCTGCTGGAGAGGGATCACCAGGGTTTTCCCTTTGTACTCTCTGCAGGAGTAAGATTCTCCATGGGAGTAATGCAAGAGAAGGCATAAAATCTGTGGCCTGCCAAAGTGAAGACGACAACCTGAGTTGCCTTCAGCAAGGCTGGTTTTGTTGTGGTGGTTTTCATCTCTGCTTTACAGCAGTACAGGCTGCTGGTTAGCTTGCATTCAGCTAGCTTCCCTTCTGGTTAATATGATAAAAGAGCAGATGATCCTTCTCAGGAATGTTCTTCTGTGAGGATCCAAGGATTCTTGCTGCTCCAACACCTTCTTAACAGGCTAGGAAGGAACGACCAAGTGTGCCATCTGCTCCTGCAGCTCCCACTCAGTTCTTTCAGACTGCCTCAAAGCAATTCTCAGTGCCCTTCTTCCTGCTGCTTCAAATGAAGGAAAGCAGAAGCATTTGATTTGCTCCCAGGCAGTCATAATGCTCAGGGTGGGAGCTGTGTCTGAAACACAAACCAAACTGTTAAGAACAGAGGAGTGCATGTGATGCAAGTAGGTAGCTTTCCACTATTAATATATAAGCTTATTGTTAAAAGTCACCATAGAAATGTTATCAGGGGAGGAAGAAGGAAAGAAACCCACTTGTTCAGCTTCTCTGTGTTTTCAGCTTGGGCTTAAATGTAAATTGGAACAGATTTATTCTCTAATAAACTATCTTGACAACAGCTTGGTTGCTCCCCTAGATTTGTGGTTGCTAATATATTCCTGCTAAAGAGGAGGTTTGAAATTATAACAGAGTGTTGCCTTCCCTCTCTATTTTTTTATAATCAAGACATTTTAAAATATGCATGGAAGGAGTCATTAGCCACCAGATATGTTCTGTAAGTTTCTTTGAGAGCTGCAGTCCAAATCCAGCAAGTTCTATTTCTAGCCAAACACACTGGCAGGTAGGGAAGGTTGGGAAAGTCTCAGCCTCTAGGCATTCTTGTACAACAGGACAGACATTTATAAGAATTAATTTATGAAGAGTGAGTTGCAGGTCAGAAAAGGTGATATTTTTATTGAAGTCTAAGAAAACAGCTTGTGCTTAGAGCCCTACAGTAAGAATTCAGGCAATTTATTTGGGCTGTGTGCTTTTTGTCTGACTCCATAAATAGATAGCTGCCTTAGCAGCAGCGAATGCTACTCAGCCTCTAGTTTGAAAGTCACGTTGCTCAATTTAAATTAGCTCCCTCCCTCAAAAAAAAAAAACAACCCAAAAACCCTCTAAAAAGCAAAGCAAAAACCACCAGAAGAAGAAAACCCACAAACCTTGAGAATGATAACAGCTTCAAAGAGATGAAGTGACTTGATAGACCAGTAATTCGAAGAGGTGCATTTAGCAAAGTCCCTCACATAAAACCAAATCCACCTCAGTTTTCTTGACTCTAATTAAAGGGGGGAAAAAAAAAAAGAAAAACAGAGCTGTTGACACCACACTTGTATGTTGCAGGTGGAAGCCAAACTGATTGACAAACTGGACAGCCTAATGTCGGAGGGGAAAGGAGACGAAACGTACCGAGAGCTCTTCAACAGTATGTGAGTAATGTGTTTATCTTCTGCTCATTCCTTCCCTTCACTTGCTTGTTATCAGTTGCTAATGTCCATGTAGACAAGTGATGCTTGAAACAGTTGGGAAGCTCATTTTTTGTTGGGTTGTTTATGGGTTTGGCTTTGTTTTCTGAAGGTCAGAGGAATAAGAGATTTGCTGGTAAAGTCTGGCTGTACTTCTTGCATACGGCTGGAACTGGGAAAGGCTAAATCTCTTAGAGCACAGAACATGCTGTTTCTCTACCTACTCCTTTTAAAATCAGAAAAGCAAGAAGTGTTTTAGAACTGCACAGGCAGAGCTCAAATGGAGCATTTTGAGAGCAAGGCATGAGAATTCAGCAGAAAGCTGTTTAATCAGTCATTTTCTATTGCCAGCACCTTGCACAGATCTCTCTCTAATGTCACTTGTTGACTTCTTGATGTAAGCAATCTTATTTATTCTAATGAGATGATTTCTTATTCTTTCTTTTTTAAATGACTTGTTAAGCTTTTAGTGTATTTTAATTAATGATTCATCACTGAAATCTAATAGGAAAAGCTAATAAATAATAGTGCTGAAGTCCCTAAGATTGCCCCATAAGTTGTCCTGTTGACAGAAATAAATGATTGTCACAGAGCACAGGCAAAAAAATAACCAACTGAACTGTTCTCACAACTCAAATTCACCTAAGGGGAAGATTTCACTTATTTCTGGGTGTGTCTGGTAGATGAATTGTTCCTCTCCAGCATTCCAGCCTGTGTATTCTTCAGTACTATTAAACACACCATTTTTTTCTGTTTGTATGACTTCTTAAGCATTCCTCCTTCTTTGTTAGTTTTAACTCTGTTGTCTGTGCTTAAATAACAACACTCAGATCTCAGTGTCTGTGAGCAGCAAACATAGAAGAATTCAGAATTGTACTGATTAAAAAGAAACAAAACCCACAGAATTCCTTAATATTTATCATTTCCAGAAGCAAAAGTGGGTAGAGAGATTAGGCAGAATATTATAGTAATGGATGGATAATGGAAAACAACAGTAGAGGATGGTAAAGCAGAACTTTCTTGTCATTATTGATGAAATTCTTTATGATCTGAGTGAAGAGGATATAAGGTAAGATGATTTCAATATTTTAGTAATACAGTACTCTAGCTTCAAGCTGAAGGGGAAAGACTTAAGGGAAGAGCTGTAATTATAAGAGGAAGTCTAAATGCACTCTCAGTTGCAAACTACATCAGGATATCTGTCACTGAAATAACATTCTATACAAAAGCATAATTGGTCTGAAATATAGTTCCCAATATTTTTGAATGGTTTGGATTTCTGAAATACAGCTCCAAATGTTCTTTTCTGATTTGGATTTCAACTGGGGGATGGTAAACAAGAGATAACAGTGAAAACTGGTGAGAGCCTTTTATAAATCTAAATGCTGAAGGCATAGCCACAGTCATTTAAATTGCAAACTGTCTGACAGCATCAGTATAGTTGTTGTTCCAGTTCTGGGATAGCAGAAGGTAAAACTAAATGCTTTGAGAAATTTCAGAGTAACTGCTCAAGTTCATTTCCAGCTTGAGGAAAAAATAGTGTTTATCATGAGGGGATTTTTTTTAATCTGAGGTTGATTTGACTCCATACATTAACACCTCTCAAGAGGAGAGCTTGCAGAAGATGCTAGTCTGAAATGGAGGATGACCTAATGTTGTAGGGCATGGAAAGGAAATGATTAAAATCAGCTAATTTAGGGAGCTGAATGCAAGGGATGGTGTCAGTTAGCCTGAGATTATTTTTATTATCATTATTTTATTTCTCTCATGGGTAGTTATAGCTTAGCAATATGAGTGTGTCTTTAGACAGTGCAAGAAAGCAGCCTTGTGTAGGCTGCAATGGCAGAGCTGTGCTGTGTCCCCAAGGACTATGAAACAGCAGTGTAGCTTTGCAGCAAGCAGTGGGTTTTGTAGTTATTAATGAAAGCAAATGCTAGAATGTTACCTGATCTTCCTGAAGATTCAGAGGGGTTGGTTTGGGTAGGTGCAGTTGGGAGCCACAGGGATGCACACACCTACTTTGGATCCAGCCTAGTAACTGCAGTGGGTGGGATGCTTTCAGGTTTTGTCATGCTTTTTTGTTTATTTTGTCTGAATTGGAAAATTAATTTCAGTCTCTCAACTCCCACATTGCTACTTTGGTTTGTTTTCCTCTGCCAGAGACAGTTACTGCATCTTTTCTTTGAACATTTTCTGTTTTCAAGGGCAAATTATGAGCATCTCTAGACATCTATACAATTCTGTGTGCTATAGAATTTACTGCTTGTAATGGAATTATCTTTATCAAATGAAAAGACATAGTGAAAGTAGGGGGAGGGTGACTGCTGTTTGGTTTGAATTGCTGTCTATCTGGAGTCTGGAATGTGACCACTCATTGATAAGCTCCTGATGTCATTAGAAGAGCTGCAAAGCATGGACTAATGAACATTTTGCTCTCAGGAGAAACTAGATGTTGTAAGTGCTACCCAGTGTAATCATGGGGTGAAGGGTGTCCTGGTCTACACCTACACTGTAATACTGCACTTGCATTCCTCAGTGAATTAACACAGGGTAAAGAATGATTTCACTTTATTAGGCAGTTGGTGGTTCAAATAAAAGCCTTGGAAGACAAGGTATATAATCAAGTAGCTCCTTTGTTCTGAATCTGATCATAGAATCCCTGGCTGTGTTCAAGGCCAGGCTGGATGTGGCCCTGGGCAACCTGGTCTAGTGAGTGGCATCCCTGCCCATGGCAGGGGGGTTGGAGCTAGATGATCTTTATGATCCATTCCAACCCAGGCCATTCCATGAATCTATGAACCCAAGAAAAATAAAGAAAAAAAACCCAGAACAAACCAAACATCAACAAAAGAACCCAAACAGCAAGAAAACACAAAACCCCACAACACAATTGTTCACATGAGCCTAGATATTAAGCTGTAGTAACATGGATAGGTAGAAGTGTTTTCATTGTTTCTCTGTGGTGTTTATCCACCTTAGTACTTTGTGTAGAACATGACATCTTGGCTATGCTTTGGGACCTGTAAGTAACAAGAACTTTACTTTATCTAGATAGAGCCCTGAGGAAGCCAAGGGATGTATTTGAGTAGCTCTTTCATTTGGAGTGTTTGTTCTGTGTACTGTGGTGAAAGATGTCTGGTGGAGAGGGAGAAGCATACATTAGAAGGCAAATCATAAAATCATTCCACTGATGACGTGGATGTCAGTTTGAATAAGCACTTTGAGTGTAGCTACACAGCCCATTTGGAGAAACTCTGTATTTATAATGAATATGCCAGTACATTTATCCAGAACATGCATAAGTCAAATCTGCATTTGACTTCTGCTTTAAAAGCATCTGTTTCAAAAGAGAAGTCAGACTTCTGCTGGTTTTCTACAGGAACTATAGGTAATTATTTTGATGAATTTAGGCTGAAGGGTTCCTGTTTACCACAGGGTTGAAAGGCAACAGAAAGGAAAAAATCAGTGCAGTAATCAGTGCTTAATGGTGCAGTAGATTCTACTCTTATTTCTTCTTAGAGTTAAAAACTTGGATTGGAATCACAGAATGTTAGGAGCTGGAAGGGACTCCAAAGATCATCTAGTCCAACCTCCCTGCCACAGCAGGATTCCCTAGAGCAGGTTATGCAGAAGCATTTCCAGATGGGTTAACAGCTCCAGAGAAGGAGACTCCCCAGCCTCTCTGGGCAGTCTGTGCCAGTGCTCTGGCACCTCAACTGGGAAAACATTTGGTCTTGTATTCACATGGAACCTCCTGTGCTTCAGCTTATAGCCATTGCCCCTTGTCCTGTCACTGGGCTCCACTGAGAAGAGCCTGACCCCATCCTCCTGACGCTCACCCTTCACATGTTTATAAGCATAAATGAAGGAACATAAGGGGTTTAAAAGCATATTCTATATGGAAGGCAGAGATGCCAGACTAGTGTTTCAGCCTCTTCTGGTTAAGGATGGCCTTGTCACCTGTCTCAGCTAGCAATGACAGGTAGCCTGTCTTTGACTGTGAAGGAAAGACATCTGATTGCCTCCTGAAGGAAAGCGAGCGGTAAGATCGATCTGAGCCTGCAGAATGAAGATCAATGTTTCCACTCTTGCTTCCAGCAGAGCACAGCTTCAGGAAGGTGGAATTAGTTTGGAGAATTGCCTCTGTGACATCCCCCTGTGTGGAAGGAGCTGAGCAGAGCTGGAGTGTATAGCTAGTGCAGTTGGCATGTAGGAGTTATTGGGCGCTGTTGTGTGTGTGGTGGAATTTGGACGTAGGAGTTTTATGGGACTGAGCATGCTCAGTATAGATGAAGGTCAGTAGAGCTGACAGCTTGCCCACTGCAGACAGAAGGTTTGGAGGTGCTATTAACAACTCTCTAAAAAGCTCTTAAGTGTATGGATGTGGCAATTTTGAGTCTCCTAAGTAAACCATACCCCTGTATGGGCAAGGAGGCTGCTGAAATATCTCCATGGGCATGTAACCCACCTGAGGTCCTGCACCACAGCATAAAACAACTCTGCAGATAAATATGTACTTGTTCATTCTCAGAGAGGAAAAGTGGGAAATTCATGCCCAAATGGTTAATATTTGATAAACTTAAGCAGTAAAAACCAGGGGCCTGTAACAGAAAGAAATGGTAAGTATGATTTTACTGGCAGCTCCACTTACAACACCATTTTGAAAGCTTTTCAGTGTGTAGTCTGTGTTTACATCAGTGGAAGAGCTCAACACAACAGGGCTTTAGTTTTGTATTGATTTTTTTTAGAGAGTCTGATGAGAATTTAAGCTAATGGACTTTTACATGTGCATGATAGTGTGTTGTCAGAAGGAAGTGTTAAGTGAAGAGGGGACATCATCTTACTAAACTCCCTTTCCCATTCTTAAGTTTCATGGGTACTGAAATATTAGAGAGGAAAGGAGGAAAAAATCCTTGTTAAAAAAGTTGAGCTCCCATTGAGAAGGTGTGTTGGGTTAATAAATTTTCTTTTCTAGGTATATTTTACACTCATTTTCTGATGTATCAGCATGAAATTAATATATAAATTTTATGCAAGAGTTCTGTTAAGTCCTTGGGATATTAATGTATTCTGAAAAATTAGGTTTTTAATCTATTTGAACCTGTTGCAGCTAAAATTAGGTATTTGCTATATTTTAACCCATTGCAGCTAACACAAAAATCATTTGTTTTGTCAATGCTTCCTGGACTAGAATTCCACTTTTTGGTCCTTATCCTAGGTAAGACATTGTTTGCAAATTGTGCTTCTGGGGAGGGTGCTTGTAAAAGGAAACCTGAAGTGTGGAAGATGTTGCTAAGGTATCAAGGTAGTGGGAAAGGCAGAGAGTGGTTGTCATAGTGACAGTTAAAGAGAAATGGTGAATTTGGGGTTGTTTTTTCAGTCTGCTGAAGAAAATTGAGCGGGAAACATGGAGGGAAAGTGGCGTCTCCTTAATCGCCACCGTCACTCGCCTCATGGAGAGGCTACTGGACTACAGGTGGGTGATGATCACACTTTATAAGTAGGCTTGTCATCTTGGAAATAGGCACTGGAAGTGGACAATTAACTCTGTGTGCTCAGGATCTGTGGCAGCAGCTGCTTAGTCAACAGGAGAATGAGACAAACAGGCTGAGAACCAACCGCGAGTCCTCCCCGCGGGATGGAAAGCGGTGGCGTGCACGAGTTTCCTATCAAGGAATAGAGGAGCTTTTGGCAGTAGGTTAGTGACATGGGGCCATGCTTTAGTGGCATGGTGGTGCTAGGTTGATGGTTGGACTTGATGATCTTAGAGGTCTCTTCCAACCTTGAGGATTCCTTGTGGTTCTGTGGCTCAGGTCTATCTGCAGACACAGAGCTCAGTACTAATCACCTGGCAGTTGTTGTACAGGATATGTTAAACTCTTATCTCTGTGTCAGTCATGCTTGCTTGTGGTGTCAGCTGGTGTACATACATGAAGTACCTACACAAAGATGTGGTCTCTGGTTGAGGAGCTCACCTCTGACTGCACCACATGAAGAAAGGAGAGAGAAAGGAGATATATTCTCCCTTTCAGGGAATTTCTCAAGTCAGTTGTGAAGCCCATGTAGAAACTTCAGATTTCAGCCTAGTCCTCCTCATTGCCATCAACTGTAGCACTTTTTAAGAGTGTGGTTTTTCTCCCTGATTCCACAGGGACACATGATGAGACCTGATACTCCACTTGCTGTCATCACTGATAGTTTGAAAGGAAAGCTATTTCATCAGTGAAGAGGCTGAATTCTTAATATCTGGAAGCCTGGCAGTGCTGTTCCTCTTCAGGGATTAGTTGGTTTACAACCTCCAGGGCTCTCAATCTTTCCAAATAACTTTTATATACTGGTAGTTATGAGAGGGTTGGAGAGGATTGTTTAGCTCATGGATTCAAGAATCTTTCCAAGTTATGTTGAATTTTTTCTGGTGACTTCATGGTGATGTCTACCTTTTAGGTTTTTTTTACTCCAGCATGGTGATACTGATTATTTTTCCCTGTGTGACAATCAAACTCTGCAGGATTCCATTTTACTTCCATGACAACTTTAGAAAGCAAATTCATCCTTGCTTACTCCCTCATTCACATCACCCTCTTCCTTGGCCCAGCCCAAGTGTTTGTGCTGCACTGTGGTGATCTGACTGACATTGGCTAATACTAAGCCAGCAGAAGATGCTGTGCAGGCAGCAGTGCAGGGCAGGGAATTAATGTCTGAGAGCAAGAGAGGGGTGGGACTGTCTCTTCTGGTAGCCATGCTGGCTTCTGCTGGCATGGGTTGAGTACAAGGTTTGATAAACCAGTTGATCTCCAACAGTCACCTAGCTTGTGACAGAGCCAGAAAAAAAACATTTGACTTTCTTGACAATTGAGGTGTTCCATGTCCTAGAGAGGGAGGCATGAAATCCCTAACACACCTGGGTCAGCTGTTCACTTTGGGTTGTGTCATTTGACAGACTGAGAGAGCTGGTGTTGTTCAGGCTGGAGAAGAGAAGGCTCCCAGGAGACCTTTTGGTGGCCTTCCAGGGTCTGAAGGGGGCTACAAGAAAGCTGGGGAGGGACTTTGTAGGATGTTGGATAGTGATAGAACCAAGGGAAATGGATGCAAACTAGAGGAGGGGAGATTTAGATTAGATATTAGGAGGAAGTTCTTCACTGTTAGGTTGGGGAGACACTGGAACAGGTTGCCCAGAGAGGTTGTGGAAGGTTTTAAGGCCAGGCTGGATGGGGCCCTGGGCAGACTGATCTAGTGGGAGGTGTCCCTGTCAGGCAGGGGGGTTGGAACTAGATGATCTTTGAGGTCCCTTCCAACTCTTGACAATTCTATGTGTCTATGATTCTATTTGAGTCAGCTTGCCAAGCCAGGTACATCTCTTTCCTGAGGTGTGCTTCACTGTGTAAGATGATAAATGTCTTTTTGACTTTCCTTACTTTCTCTTTTAGGGACTGCATGAAGATGGGAGAAGTGGATGGCAAAAAGATTGGCTGCACTGTTAGCCTTTTGGTTTGTATAATACTTTTTTCCTTCCCTTTTTGATTTCATATGAGTGTTTCCTAGTATCCAGCCACACATCTGAATAGGAGGTACTTTGCTCCCTGATGCAATTTGGGTGAAGTTGATTGAATAATGTTGCACTTGAAATCACTTTATTTATTCATTTATCCATTAATTAATTTATTTGTTTATTTTCACAGTGAAATTGATACAGTGGGGAGTTAGTCTTACTTGGCATCTTCAGATCTTTCAGAAGGCATCTTCCTTCTGAACAGACTTCACCAAAGTATTTTCCAAGTTGAGCTGGGCTTTGAGTTCATAGAAACACAGAAGTGTTTCCTCTCTCCCCAAACCCAACAAAACTTACATGATTTCTCCCCAGTAGCTGACACAAGTTGGTTCTTATCACATGTAATATGGGATATCATCTGAAAACTGCAGGCTGTCTTCTGTCCCAACAGAAGAGCCAGAAATGCTGCTCAAGACCTTCTCCTTCCATCATTGCAACAAACCAACAGTGCAAATTCATCCTGTGGAAAACATTTCATTTCTGTTGACAAGATGCAGTTTGGTTCTAGGCCAGTTTCCACTGGCAAGTTTGTTGACTTCCACTAACCTTGCAAAGTTTCCATTTTCATGGTGAACATTTTGGAAAGCTATATTTTTAGCCAGGGGGAAATTAAAACCCTGCAAGTGAATAAGCTGAGTTGTAATTCTTCACTTTTCTGACGTCAGTGAGACAATTTGGTATCATTTCTGAGCAGCAGTTGTACAGAAGAGAATAAAGGATTTCTTCAGCAGGAAAATATTGCTCTCTAAATAGGGATGATGTTTACTACATAGCCATAGAACAGCTGGCTTGCTGACAGAATATCTGCCATGGTCTGCACCTGGCTTAGTTTCATCCTGTCACCAAGGAGTTCTTCAATTATTCTTAGCAAATCATCCAAGATTTGCACAAAAAGAAAAGTCAGCTCTTTAAAAAAAACCCCAAACACCATCATACTTCTGAATGGGATTTTCAGTGACTTGTAAAGGTTAAAGCAGATTTCATATCCTGTTCATTTTCAGCCAGATTTTAATGGCTGTTTGCACACCAGAGGAACCACAGAGGCTGAATTTTGAGAAGGAAAATTTCAAATTAGCAAAGCAGCACACAAATTTTCAGACATTTGTAGCCTCTATGATGGCTGGCTCTTATCTCAAAAGATATTTCATGCTATGAATCAGTACAGGAATGGAGAATGTTAGAATGCTTTGAAGTCCAGAGGAGGAAGCAGTATTTCATTTCTCACCACAGCTTTGAAGGTTTTCTGACTGGTTGGCATGAAAAGAGAATGTTTCCATTGTTTTGCCATGGAGGCACATGCTGTTCTTCCAGAAAACAGAATTGTCTAAGTTAACCAAGTTATCAAATTAACTGGAATTATGCCACATCATTAAATAGAAACATAAATAAATAATGAATTAAATAAACATTAAATCTAAATAAGGAAGGAATAGTATGGACCAGGAGCAATAGCTTCCATGAAAGAAGAAGGTAGGAACTTTTATTCCTGCTCTCCCCACCCTCTGGCTCAACTGGAGTGAGTTTCACATTAGTAATGCCTATTTGGAAAAGCTGGTTCCAGAGGTGTCAGCTCCTTAGGCATAAGAATCACCTAACTCCAATCAGAAAGTTGAATTTCTCAGGAAAGAACTCTGTCATCACAGAGTTGTACAAAAGCATTGGAGGTTTATTGAATCAGATTTGGTAACTCACTGTGGAGGCTTTCTCAGACATCTCTGGTCCTCATTGGGGTTTGAGATTTAATTCATAGTTCAGGTTCTATTATCCTCTTTTTAGAAAGAGGACATGATCCTGTGATGCTCTACACTGACATATGCCATTTAAGTAGAACATGTCTACAGTGCCTGTTTAAATCTTGCTTTCAAGCTGGTTTTTCTTAGTGGAAAAAAAGTCTTTATTCATGAGGGAATTATAGTTTGAGATCATGTCCCCTTTTGAGGACTACATCTGTTGTACTTTGTATCTTGTAGTAGTTGGTTGAAAAACCACACACCACCTTTGTTAGCATGAGGCATTTGCTGAGCTGTGACTGGGCTCTGCCTTGCAGACCAGCTGGACATTGTCAGAACTGAGCTCCAGAGCAGAACTGGTTGATTTGTTCAGTTTAGACTTGTGACAAATACTGCAGCCTTTAGTTCTTGGGGATAAGAGCCAAGAAGCCCAGTGCTGCAATTCAGTGCCATACCTTGTCTTAAGCTGTATGCTTTATTGTTCCTAATGCTGTATTGTAGATTATGCTTTTTATTTTTCCAGGAGCTAAATATAAGCATACAAACAGATATTTTTTCATGTTCTCTTCTAAAGAGGAGCATCTGTTCCTGATCTGCACCTTGTGGGAGGACAAGTCTTTGCCTGATAAAGGCAGATGGTGGCCCAAAGGGAGCATGGCATTAAAGACCTATTGCTATCTAGTCATTTTCTCAAGTCAGTTATACAAATACCTTCTCTACAAAGTTCTTCTTTTGATATTTTCATAATGATAATAATGATAATTCTTTGTTAATAACTCAAATTAGGGAACAGTGGCAAAGAATAAGAATACAATAGGGGAAAACAATTGGGTCCCTTGCTCAGAGTTCAAAACAGTTAAGTGATCTGAATCATGGAACAGGAATTGTTAATTACTAATGAGGACCAGGGCTAGATACTTCTATTAATTTGTATTAACCAAAGCAGATTCTCCTGAGCATTCAGTATGGCTAGCAGGGGGCCTCTGGCAGCATGTCCATAGTCAGCATAGCAATACTCCTGAGGGAGAGCTCTAGGACTGTGCTCCTCTCCCTATAAATGTTCTCACACTTTCTTTTAGAGCTTGCAAAGAAGTAATGAATGTTTGGAACCAAGAGTTTTGATGTTGAATTCCATATTTTATCCAAGGAACAACAACTAGAAGTTACATGGTCAGAAATCTTTAGCCACTTGTAGAAATTTTGCCCTGGATATCACTGTAGAGTGCAGCTTTGTGTATTTCAATCATGCAGTGTTTCTGCTGCCGTTATTGCTTCCCAGCATCAGTTAGGGCTGAGGAAATCACATTGTTCATTCAGGTTATGTTGTTTACAATACTGAATAGTTCTTCAGATAGCTACCAAGATCCTGCTGGCATTTTGCTAGGACAGGAGGAAGAGTAGACATAGCAGGCAATAGGTGTGCTGGTAAAATATCAATAGAGAAGTCAGTGTGCTGCCAGTATTTTAAAGTCAACATGCATGTTAAATGGCCTGGGTAAGGATATCTGGGTGCACTTTCTGGATGGATTGTATTTATGAAGAAAGAACTGTTGGATTTCAGTTCTTCCAGGTTCTTTCTGTAATGTTCTATGAGATTTTGTTGTTGCTAAAACAACTCAGGAGCATGTTGACTTGTCTCCTGAAAACTTGTTATTCTATGTCCTGTTTTCCACTGTATTCCTGCAGTGCTGTGTAATGGCTTTGTCCTTCTGAAGCTTTCAGATATATGCATGTCTTTCTAGAACATTCTTCAGTCTCTTGTCACCTCTCTCCTATGTTTCTGAGCTGCTACATTTCATTACAAAGTTCAGTTTCATTGCAGAACTTTTACAAGACTGAGCTGAACAAGGAGGAGATGTATATTCGCTACATCCACAAGCTCTATGACCTACATCTGAAAGCCCAAAACTTCACAGGTAACTGAGTACCAACCAGCAAAAAAAGATTTCACTTTGATGCATGACTTGCACTCTTTGGCAAACCTTTAGGCTGTATCCTCAGTGCATAACAAACTGGCCCAGGCAAGACCTGAGTTTCCTTGCCCAGCTCCTCTCTCTCTCAAATACAGCTTTTGTTTTTTCAGCCCCACAGCTCTGCTGCCTGCTGTGGTATGGTGAATACAAATGACTGCTGGCTTTTAAATGAAATTCTGGGGTCCTCAGTGTAGAAAGGGTGTGGAGCTGTTAGAGTGGGTCCAGAGGAGGCCACAGAGATGATCAGAGGACTGGAGCACCTTCCCTCTGAGGATAGGCTGAAGGAGTTGGGGCTGTTCAGCCTGCAAGAGAGGTGGCTTCGAGGGGACCTTCTAACAGCCTTTCAGTGCCTAAAGGGGATTACAGGATAGAAGGGGAGAGACTTTTCAGCTGCTCAGATTGCAGCAGGACAAGGGGGAATGGATACAAGCTGAAGGAGGGGAGATTTGGACTAGAGATTAGAAGAAGGTTCTTCACCCAGGGGGTGGTGAGGCACTGGAACAGGTTGCCCAGAGAGGTTGTGGCTTCCCTATCCCTGGCAGTGTTCAAGGCCAGGCTGGATGTGGCCCTGGGCAACCTGGTCTAGTGAGTGGCATCCCTGCCCATGGCAGAGGGGTTGGAGCTAGATGATTTTAAGGTCCCTTCCAACATGGGCTATTCTATGAAATAAGAAGATAATGTGTCATATACAGTTATTATAGAATTGTATATATAAAATATATATTATTATTTATGCAGCATAAAGTGCACTTTGTTTGGGTAACTTCATGCCATCAATAGTGACTGGAGGAGATCAGATCAGTGCTTCTTTACATTTAACATCCT
The DNA here is from genome assembly GCA_013399015.1 of Galbula dea. Taxonomy (NCBI): domain Eukaryota; kingdom Metazoa; phylum Chordata; class Aves; order Piciformes; family Galbulidae; genus Galbula; species Galbula dea. The sequence goes on from VWZX01009802.1 coordinate 713,936, forward strand.
TTGGTTGCCAAAATATTTAACTGACCTTACAACACCTTCATCTTATCCCCAGTGTTTGCAACTGCATGTGTTCAGAATCTCTCCAGAACTTTTCCCTTCCTGAAAACAAATTAGTTGGCTGAGGGTCACTAGTAAAGAGGCTGCAGGCACCTACTGCCACAGCAAATTTCCTTCTGCTTTTCTGCTCTCAGTAGGAAAGCTTCTTTGGTTGGAATTTCCACATCCCTTTGGAGTTCTTGGATTTAAAGTGCAGACTAGATAGGATAGATTAAAGACAGATTTTTGCTGCCTCATGTGACCTGGCAGCTGGGAGTCACAAAAGAGTTTTGATTCTCAAGCAGTATCTTTGCCACAGTTGCCTTATTTCCTGATTTTTTACATGCCAGAACCTAGTAACCCTTTAAGCAATTTGAGTTCCCTTTACACATTGGCAGCTAATATGTGTCTGGTTTACACTGATATGAACCTGACTTTTCTAAACAGTATTTGATCAGAATTTATTCCTAGGACTTTGTTGTATTTCCTGTGTATTTATTATTAATGTGTGACTTGCATTGTTTGCCATGATACAGCTCTGGATTTTGGTTTCTGTTTTGTTTGGGGTTTATATTTCCTCTCCTCCTCTCCTCCTCTCCTCCTCTCTTCAACAGGGGAGTTGAAACTAAAAGATCTTCAAGGTCCTTTCCAACTCAAGCCATTCTAAAATTCTGAATGCTTTGTTGTTTTCAACTTCATGGATTTTTTAAATTGGGATATAAAATGTGCTGTACATTTTGAGTGCCAGACTGTAGCTTGAAACTATGACAAAGGATGTTACCAGTTAAGCAGCCTGAAAGCTGTGTGATGACAGAATTAAGCTTGTCTGTGCAACTGCAGCCATCTCCCTTGCACATATGTCTTGCAGTGCAGCATCATTTTACACCATGCTGGGCATTTTACAGCATGGAGATTCAAATCACACTCTCCCACAAACATCTGCTACACTGATGGGTTTTCATCCACAGGTTCTTAAGCTGGATGCATAAGAGGAACACTGCTTTTAGAAGGAGCTCTGTACAGTTTGGTTTAAGTCACCTGTTTTAGGAGGACTCAGATGGCAGATGCAGAAGTAGGACATGGAGCAACTTTACCTTAGCAGAAAAAGTACAGACTCACTCATGGAAATGGGTCCTGTGAGTGGAAAAATAGATTGTGAATGGTAACCTGGGTGAAAGGCAACAGTATTGCAGATGCACAGTTAGCCAAATTGAATTGTCATAACCAGTAGCAGTTCTGGTGTTTTGCAATTGGCCAAAGTCTGACTTTACAACAGAGATACACATTTAGTGTTAGTTTTTGTGTCCCATTTCTGAGGAATTCTTTAAATCAGAGGAAAAATAATTATTATTGTTATTGTTATTATTTTGATATTACCAGATAATTTCTACTGACTGTGGTCTAAAGATTACAGTTCTCTGACCAGAGAGCAATAGCTTTGATTCCTTCCATACCTACAAATAAACAAAACACCTGCATAAATATATAAGTAACTAAAGGTTTGTGTGTGCACTTCTCAATTATTTGTTATGGTAGAGTATTAATGCTCAGCTCTGAGAGATTTCTTTCTGTTAGGGAAAGAATGGAATCTGTTAAGCACATATCTCCATTCCTCTCCCAGCCCTGATCTCTTTTGAGCTGGGTCAATAGTCCTATCTGTCCTCTTCCCTCTTTTCTTCACTGATGTTCCTCATCCTCTGGTCCTTCTTCAGACAACAAAGCCATTGAGAGTTTCTCCTAAGCAGTAGGGAAGTCTCAAGCTAAGCAGGAAATTGTTCCTTCATTTCTCTCTTCCCTTTGTATTGACAGACTCCAGGAAAACTCTGGCTCCACTTTAAACTGTGTGTGCAAATTGTAAGCTGAATTTATTCTAGCTGTAGGTAGTAACTGTGTCCAAAGCCAGCACCAGCATCTGTCTTACACTGGAGATAAATCAGTTCCCTATGATAAAGGGTGCATCTCGTGGGAGCATTCACATGAATGTGGGCATGGTGGTGCTGGCTTGATGGTTGGACTTGATGATCTTAGAGGTTTCTTCCCACCTTTCTGATACTATGATTCTCCTTTCTCTGGCTGTTTTGTTTGCTGTGGATAAATCCCATGCTCTGCTTTGTCTTGCAGAGGCTGCCTACACCCTTCTGCTGTACGATGAGCTGCTGGAGTGGTCTGATCGGCCGCTTAGAGAGTTCCTCAACTACCCCATGCAGACAGAGTGGCAACGTAAAGAGTGTCTCCACCTGACCATCATCCAAAACTTTGACAGGGGAAAGGTAAAATAGCCCTGGTTTACTGAGGGGATCTCAAAAGGATACTTCTTTCCCTTGAGGCTTGCAGTCTTTTCTCATAGAGAGGGGAAGTGTCTGTCATTGCCTGATTAAGGAGTTACTCAGTGACACAGTAGGCTGCTTCTGATCTTGTGTTTGTATCCTAGAAATCCCACACTTACACAGGAGAATCATTTGCCCTTGTGGAACAGTTTATGTTGTAACTGTCAAAGCTCTTCATAAAAGAGACTGTAATTTCTCCCCACTTTAAAGGTAGGAGAAAGGAGCTGTATGAAAGTGAGGAAATTCACTTGGTGAGCAAGTGAGGAACAAAATTCAGGATTTGAAGGACTACTTATGCCTTCTGAATCACCTAAACCTCTTTTAGAAGAGCAATTGCAGAATCTCTGGAAAGGAATGGGTTTGGGGCATCACAGCTCATTGGCATCACTAAATGCTTATTTTGAACTAAGCAAGAGTAATTCTCCTGTAGCCTAAAATTTTAGGTAGACTTCATGTGATGATTTCTCTTGCTGAGAAACAAGCAATCCATTGCAGTTTCCTGTAGCTACTGCAATATCCATGTGAGCTTAGTAAATGTAATCAAACTGATGTTGAGCATCAGGTTGTTTTGAAGAGAGTCTGTAATTAGCTTGTAGAGTTTAACTTAGATGGTGCAAGAAAATATTTCCCAATCTACAAGAACTGAGATGGTAAAAATACAGTTTTAAACTGTCAAAGTCATGCTGCTCTGTTGAATCAATCTCATATGGAGAATCAAAAGAGATGTCTGACACTCTTGCAATGCCTTACATATCCTGTGCAGTGGTTGTCCTGTAAGAATCATTTATTAAGTAAGTCTCTCTCTATATATTTGAGCCTTCAAAGAATTTATCAGTGTTACTCAGCAGCTATCAGAGTATGTAGTGGAAAATAGGTTTTAAGTATTGTCATGTATGGTTTAGCCTAGAAAGGACAGAGCACTCTTAAATCACAAAGTGCCAAATAGTTGCTTTTAAATACCTGACCATCTTTCCCTTGCTTGCAGTGTTGGGAAAATGGCATTATCTTATGCAGAAAAATTGCAGAGCAATATGAGAGCTACTATGACTACAGAAACCTCAGCAAGATGAGGGTAAGGTACCTGAGTACTTGTCATCAACCAGAGATCCCAAAGCTTTTTGGTTTGGGTAATAAAATGTTACTTAGAAAATGAAATTTGCCATGGAATGGTCCTTAGGTTTGGGTTGCAACCTTTCTGTTTTAGCTTGGTTGGTTGGGTTTATTTGTCTAGAATAAAGATTATTAAACAAAGGAATGTCAGCTTTTGGAAGAAAAAAGGGGAAATAAATGCTCTTGCAATGTTTGTGCCTCCTTTGTGGGCATGCTTGTGCAGAAAATTCATGTTACAGAAAATTTCATGCAGCAAATGTTTCTTACAAGTGCAATTTCATGGGTTTCCTGTGGTTCAGCCCAGCCATATGCTCCATGCAGTCCTTCAGCAGGAGCTGCAACCTATCTTTGCCAGTTGTAAATGAGGGCAAACAGCTTGCACCAAGCAATGTACATCTATGCAATTACTCTCTTTATGTATTGATTTCCTGCTTTAAAGTATGGTCTGTTTAACAGATAAGCAAAATCAATCTCTTCCTGCCATGATCTTCCTGCTTTCCCTCTCATTTTTCTTACAAGTCTTAGAAGCAGCAGCATGGTTTGTTTCTTCCTGCTTTCTGATACTGTATTTTAAGGATTATTCAGTCTTCCCTTTTCTTACCTGCTTCTGATGGATTCAGTTTTACATTACAGCCTCCTTTTGGAATGTTTTGTAGGTGTAGGATGCTTGCTGCTAGGACTGACTGAAATGTATTTCATCCAGAGCTGCTTAGCAAAGTCCTCAACACAGAGCAAGGTGGAAATACTCCCTGTGATCTACTTATTCCATACAGCTTTAGATAGCCCAGTCCTACCAGCAGAAGCAACCATCATCATGTGAATAACATCATTAGTTTATGCATATTTATTTAATTGCACTTCATGTGTTTAGTGTTTGAGTTGGGAAAGACCCTGCTACTGTATCTGTGCCTCCTGTGTTAATCCAGAAGGGGAGGTGCAGGGATTTCTCACAGCAGTATAACTAGGTAGCTCTTGGTTTCATATAGACATTAAATCTCTGTCTGCATTACCTAAAATAGTGCTGATACTGCAGGGGGTTTTCACAGTATTAGAAACTTAAGAACAGAGAATAGTTTGCTGAAATATCATCAGAAAAAGAGGACTTGGACATTAAAATCAATCTGTCTCAGTGCTTGAATGAAAGAAAGGCAGGTTATATTGATTAAATAAGAAGGTGTTAATTGCTATTGTGAGATTTTCAGAGGAACTCACATTTGCTGCTTAGATCTTTGGAATCTGGTATTGAGTTGGACACAACTCTCTTGAGTGTGGAAATTGGACTTTGCTGACTAAACTGGCCAAAAAAACCCCAGTTGGCTGATTAGCAGATTACTGAGTAAAATGTTTCAGGCTGTGTTTCTATTGCTTCCACTTTTCATTAAGCAAATGCATGCATGTTGTCATTATTCTAATATTTTACCCCTTTAATACAGCTACCTGCTATTGAAAAGCAAGTTTCTTTTCATTCTTGGGAACTTTCAGGTGATTAAGAGGTATAATTAAGTACTCTGATGCACTCAGAGATTTCTGGATGTCCTTATTGTTGCTCAGAGGTACCCTGCAATTCCAATATCCCAGAGCAGTGTGCTGACAGACCTTGCCTTTAGGATAGCTTAGGGTAAAAAAATCCATTTTCAGCACAGACTAATTGATTTCTTCTCCATCTCATCCAGATGATGGAAGCATCTTTGTATGATAAAATCATGGATCAGCAACGTTTGGAGCCAGAATTTTTCAGAGTTGGATTCTATGGGAAAAAGTTCCCATTCTTCTTGAGAGTAAGTGAACTGAAACTAAAGTCATTCTGGAATTCATTCTGCCATTCCTAGTCACTCTGGGTCACTGTTTGATCATATCATTTACAAGGCTTCCAGGGTTCCACATAAATGTAATATTCATGTTTATTTTGCAAACCCTGTACCCATATTATTCCACAGACCAACATCATCTTTTCATGCTAGTTTCTTCTCTTTCTCCTGTTCTGTTCCTGCTGGTGGCTGCTCAGGAGGCAGCTGTCAGAAGAGGTATCCCTTAGCAGTGGGATTATCAGGAATTTATCAGTTTGAGTAATTGCATTCCCAAGTTAAGGTTTTTTTAAGTCACTTAAAAATTCAGCATGCTGAGCTTCATGTTTCCTTGATTAGAAAAGTACTAAAGCTGACAAGGCATTCAGGTTACTCTGGAACATTAATCTTGGGTTCTGAAGTTATTGAAGTGCCCTTGAAAATGTTAGTTGGGTTTAGACTGTTCCCCTCTTCCAGTCTGCAGTGCTTTAGCTGGGAAGAGAACAGAATCTCTCCTTTCCAGGGAGCCACTGCAATCATAAGCTTTGCCTTAGTGGTGGGGAAAATGCCAAATTCCAAATGGTAATTACAGCATAAAACTCTCCTCTTGAAAAGCAAGAGAGCAGAAGAGTCTGATGGGCACACAATTTTGGGGACTACCTAGGAGTTGCCTGAATGTAACATCTGTATCAAGCAATTTGAAGATGTCTATTGGAAAGGATTTCATGGTTAGATTACTAAAACTATGAAAGTAAAAGGACTGGGAAGAGTTGTGCAATAATGCAGTGCTTTCAGATCTGAAAGTCTTTCACTGCTGATGCATCTGCCCAGGATTTATTTATATCCTGCCCAAATTAAATGTGCATGGCACAGATTTATGCTTGCAGCACCAACAAGGAACACCTCCAAACTTAATATTTTATACACTATATATCCTTTTAGACATAGTTAAATAATTTAGTTATCTCTATAATTTAATAGATTAAAAAAATACTGATTAATTTCATGCAGTTTTTATGGCAAAGCAGGTTGTAACTCTTCTAAACACTGTGGTTGTGGTTGCTATAAAGAGAATTAAAAACTAAAGCTTGAGAATCAAGCTTTCAGAGTTGAATTTGGAGTTGCTCAGGAACACTACTGCAGTTGAGTTCTTGTAGCAATTCCCATGCTAGTCCAGGCTCTCAGAATTCAGTGCTTCCTATCTCCAGTCAAGATACTGCAAGGACAGCAGCTATTTGTGTCTAAGTCTACTTCAAGAGTATCTAAATCTACTTCAGTAATGGGATCTTAGAGTTTTCTAAGATAGATTTTAAAAGCAAATGAATAACTAACACAGATATTTCCTTATTTCAAATGTATGCAAGCAGAATCAAACCAAAAAGGCCCTCAGCACCACCATGGTCAGTGACTACTTCCAAAGGGTTATTCCAAATCCAGGCATCTCATGTTTGATGTAGGCTATGTTTTGTAGCTGTGTTCATATTGCATGAGCTCAGGAATATAATGCTGTGGGCATCCAGGGAAAAGAAATTCTGTTGGAGCCAGGAGCATTCTTCTGCCTCATACTGCAAAAACTGGATGCTTTGAATTTGCCAGGCTGCTAATTGATAAACATTTAGAGGACAAGGCAAATTGAATGCTGCATTCTGCCATTTTCTTAGGCATTGTTTGTCTTCAGGATCCTTTTCCTTTCAAAGCAAAGGTTCCTAGTTCCTGATGGAGAGGACTTTCAGCCCATTTCATTGCCTTAACTCTCTGTTGTGCTATACATGTTTTATACAACCTGATGTGTTAGTTACATACTTCAACCCAGTAACAATTCCTCCTCTCAGGTGTTTATTAAAGCTTTTAAGTGTAATCATTTGACTTTTTTTCCACCCTTTTGAATGAAACTTACTTGATATGGAAAAATCTTCTCCTTCTAAGCAACTTGTGCTCTCTGGATTTCTTATCTTCCTTCTTAACCTTTTCTTTCTTATTTTTTTCCTTCTTAAAATGATGTTAAAATTTCCCAGGAAGTCTCTATTTAAGAGCATGTGTTTGGATATGTCTAAGAGTAGCCAATTCTTTTCACCTCACTTGCTTCTTGTCTTTCTCCTTCTGCTCAGAACAAGGAATTTGTTTGCCGAGGCCATGACTATGAGAGGCTGGAAGCCTTCCAGCAGCGGATGTTGAACGAGTTCCCACATGCCATTGCTATGCAACATGCTAACCAGCCAGATGAGACCATCTTCCAGGCAGAAGCACAGTGTATCCACAGCACCACAAACCCAAGCACTGCACTTCTGGCTTGCAGGCTTTCCCAACATGTAGGTAGAGCTATAGCCAATCTCAGACACAGTTTGCCTCCGCTGGAAGAAATGGGAGGTGAGAATTCCCCTGCAGTTTGTCCCCACTCACTCTGTTATGTTTGGATGGGGTTTTTTTTTTGCTGTAATTGTTGGTTTTAGTTAGAAATTCCTTGACAGGTTCTTAAGTTTCTTACTTTAGCCAGAAATACTTGTAGAACTGTCACTGCTGTGGTAATGATGCATCAGTTCACGTTACAGTAATTCAAGGTCTTACCACACAACGTGATGGTAGCATGGCATGACATACTGTATGTAAGAATGGATTTCATTAAATCCTTTTACTCCATCTACTATTCCAGGAAAGTAGCTCTAGTTCAAAAATAAATAGGAGATTTTCAACAAAACAGTACAAAGCAATCCCAAACTGTCAGATCCTTTCCCAAGCACTTTATGATACACGTTTCTTTAAAGAGCTTTTCTTCTCTCATGCTTCAGGAGTCAGTCTGGTTTGCTGAGTTGAGTGAAATGGGATAGCCTTAACTCTGTACATCTAGATTTGCAGATTTATGCAGTGACACCAATTCCAGAAAACCAGGAGGTCCTGCAGAGGGATGGCATTCCTGATAACATCAAGAGCTTTTACAAAGTCAATCACATCTGGCGGTTCCGTTACGACAGACCCTTTCACAAAGGGACCAAGGACAAGGAAAATGAGTTCAAGGTACAGAAACATGCCCCTTTCCTGAGCTACTGGACCTCTGGATTTGTTGGTAGTATCACTGATAGTTGTGTTACTCATCCAAGTGTGGTCTAACAGATTCTCTAGGGGAGATGATAGCTCAGATTTGACTGGGTCACTTCTCCTTTTAATTCAAATAATTAAAGGGTCTCGTTGTATGTGGGAATAGGAGAGAAGAAAAAAGGAACTATTTGCTTTTCCATCAGTGACAGATAGAAGGCAGAGCTAGAGACAGCAGAGCAGCCTCCAAAGAAGTTTGTGAGGCAGATGAGAAAATACCAAGTAAGTAATCTGGGGTGTGGATAGGATTGCCAAAAAGTTGTCTCCTTAGAGCAAGGGAGAGTCAGTTTTGACTAAACTTCAGTGTAATGTTCTGTTCCTGTGGTATCAAAGACTAAAACCTACCTCTGAGCTTCAACATTGTCTCAAGAAAGAGCAATAGTTCCTTCCCCAATGTGTCCAGTACTTCTGTTCCTCCTAATATGTCACACTGAAAATTCATCTTACATTCTTTGGTGTCATTTGAATTCTGACCCACAGAAACACTTCCATCCTGGCACAGAATATATTCTGGTATTCAGACACACAAAGTGATTTATCTCATCATAATTTTGTTACAAAGTTAGAGGAAAGAACTGTAAGAGTAATAAATTGGCTAAATTAAGTCACTGTTGTCCTCTGATGACAGCTTAGGGATTGATTTTCTTGGTACAGCTCATGTATATTTTGTGTACAAGCTCTCCTATGAGCTGGTTACTCATTTTACAAGCCTCTTGCACAAAGCATTTTCACAAGAGTACTTTTCAGTATCAATTCAGCCAGGGGTTGTGGAATCTCAAATAAGACTTTCCAGAGGAGATCTGGTCACTGTGTGTGATCTCTGGGTTGCTCTGCTTCTGAACTCTGACTCAGATGTGATCTTGGAAAGGAAATGTTAAAATGCTACTTTAGTTCTGAGTGACTTTTGGACCTTAGGGGACAACATCTAATGTTTAAGAGTCAGCAGAAATTGCTGCTTAGTAGTAGGACCTAGAAAGCAAGGAGGAAAGTTTCTATCCCCATTCAATGCAGTAGAAATGTGGATCTTAATGCTTTTATTTTTGTAATGGATACTGTTATTTATGAAGGCATTCATAAAGAAAACTGGGAATAGTTAAGAAAAATATAATTGGGGAAATAAATTGGGGATTTTTTTATATATTGTAGAGTCTGTGGGTGGAGAGAACCACACTGATCTTGGTGCAGAGTTTGCCTGGAATATCTCGTTGGTTTGAAGTGGAAAAACGTGAAGTAGTGAGTATAAGACTGATGACAATGCATATGATCATTTATTATGGGTTGGTTAGTTCCTTAATCATGTTATTTTGGGTTGGTTTACTTCCTTAATCATCTTATTGGATGAACAACTTCCAGATTTGGTCTGATTTCTTTGAGCAAATTTTCAAGCTGGCTACCACAAAATTATTTACAAAGTATTTTGAGTTGTCTGGTTTCTCTCATCTTGAGAAGTGTAGTTGAATGATTTATTTAAACAGTTGAGGGCAAAAAATGGTTGAGAACAATAATGGGCAGCTAAAGGCAACATTTAATAGCAGCAAATTACTTTCTTAACACTCAGCATGATGTAACATGGAACACTTAGAACATCTGTAGCTTAACATATCTCTCAGTATTCTTTGAAAGTAAACATTCTCCAAGTTCCTGTACTTTAGTGGAGGCTGGATGGGTATGGATCTGTCTAGAGCTGTCTTGAAGTTCCCAGCTGTCCAAATGGGCAGCAGAGCATGCCTACATAGAGCCTGTAGGGCACAGTGAAGCTCTCCCTGAGCTCGAGGCCAGTGTAGGTACAGTTACCAGGGACAGTTTAGCTCTGAATCCAAGAATTCCAGCAGAGGCTGAAGTGTGTGAGGGTTTATGCCAGCAAGGGTTGGGTGTCTCTCAAGGTCAGATAGTTATTCTATGAGAGAAGGGCTACAAAAATCATTAGGGGACTGGAACATCTCTCTGCTGGGGAAAGGCTGAGAGCTGGGGTTGGTTAGCCCGGAGAAGAGAAATGAATACTTCATGGGTGGAGTCAGGAGGATGGGGCCAGGCTTCTGTCAGTGGTGCCCAGGGACAGGACAAGAGGCAACAGGCACCAACTGGAACATAAGAAGTTCCATCTGCACCTAAGGAGGAACTTCTTTCCTTGGAGGATGGTGGAGCCCTGGCCCAGGCTGCCCAGAGAGGTGCTGGAGTCTCCATCTCTGGAGACATTCCAAAGCCACCTGGATGTGATGCTGTGCAAGCTGCTGTAGGTGATGCTGCTGTGGCAGGGGGGTGGGCTAGCTGATCTCCAGAGGGCCCTTCCAACCCCTCACAGTCTGTGTTTCTGTGAAAGGCAAGTTGTTAATATTTGTCCTTGATGTGATAAAATCAGTTCTCTTTGTTCTCAGAGTGTACACTCAGAGTGTAGCCCAGGAGAGAACAACTTCCTCTGCCCCAATACTGCAGAACATAGACCAACATTGCTTCCTTTAAAGAAATCCAAAAATACCCTTAACTATATTTCATCTTTCAACTGAAGATTCAGTATGTAGTAGGCAATGTTCCTCTCTCCCTTCCAGGTGGAAATGAGTCCTCTGGAGAATGCTATTGAAGTCTTAGAGAACAAAAACCAGCAGCTGAGAACACTGATCACCCAGTGTCAAACTCGACAGATGCAAAACATTAACCCTCTCACAATGTGTCTGAACGGGGTCATTGATGCAGCAGTTAATGGTGGAGTTGCTAGATACCAAGAGGTAAGCAATTTCTCTTCTGTTTCTTAAAAAGCTGGTTTCTTTCTCTGTCCAGCTGTAGCTCCTCTGTGTGAACTGAGGACAGAAAGCACTGTGGCCAGAATAGTTTGGGTTCTCCCTGTATTGCAGGTTGGGCTGAGGTGATGTTAAATATGAAAACATGTATTGAAATATGAACTATAAAGATGAAACCTTGTTGAAACACATGTTTTGCTGAAGGTAGTCCCAGAAACTTACTGCAGTGATGACTCAGTTCAGTTTTCTTGCATTCTTTAGTGCTGCTTTGGGGGATTTTTAATGAACTAGTTAATTGTAACTGTGTTAATTTAATACAGTCTCTCCTCCCTGCCACTCTAGGTCAGGAGCTACTTCTGGCCAAGCAGCAGATTTTCTTCTGTGTGCTGACATTCTACTTTTAAGATATATGTATTTATATACTGAGAAATCTATTATCTTGCAGAATTATGTTTTTCTAGATCCTACTTCATTTTCTTCTCTAAGATTTGAAGTAAAGCTATTTTCTGGAAAAATCCAGTAAGAAATAACACATAGAATTAAGAAAGCTGACACTAAATTTGTTCCCAGCAGTTGTTCCTCATTACTAGCTTCTCTGAATCACCTTAGGAGAACCTGAAGTGTTTGAGGTGCTGCATTTACACAAAGATCTGTGGAATTTGGAAACTTCTCTTGTGAGAAAGAAAGGAAAGAGATTCTCTTTCTCCTTGTAGTCTTATTGAGTCTGCTGGTTATTCCTTTTGCACTGAAAATGCCAAGGTGAATAACATTCTGTCCACTTACCTCAAAGGCTGCAAGGTTGAGTGTTGACTCAAGAGGGTTAAATTTGCTGAAACCAAAATCTAACTGAAACTCCAAGAAAAGGGAGTCTGCTCTAGGGTTAGAGTCTGTCATCAAAACAGAGAGACTGAAGCAAAGCAGTGCCATGTTTGATGCTTCCCAGCTGCCTTCAAACAGCAACAGCTAAACTCTTGAGCATAGTGAAGCAGCAGGAAGGGAGTCCCTTGAGAAACAAAGTCATTACAGAGCTATGTCTGCTTTGGATTAGCAGTGTCAGAGCTTGCTCAGTGTCTCTGCAAGGCTTCCCATTCTTCATGAGCATCTTCAAGGTTATTGCTTGCTCCTTTCTTATTGTTGCTCTTAGCTGCAGTGCTTCATCTCCTAGACAACCTTCATGTTTCATGTCCTCTCCCTCTCTTTCCTGCTGTATACCTAAAACAGGACTTCACACACTTTGTAGTTCTGTAGATTTGTAGGTTTCCAAATTTGATTTAGGACCTGTCCTGGGTATTGAACAAGTGGTAAATTCTACTCAAGAATGGCTACATTTTCTCTCCCCACAGTTCACCAGAGAACATGGAAACAGTTAATTAGCTAGCATTCATTATCCTCTGTTACAGCTGAAAGGAGCTTTTGTTTCAAAGCCATCAGCTGAAAACTTGTTTAGCAACAAAAATGTGATGTGTTTTTACTCCTTTTATGTTACCTTGTGATTTTTTTATTCTGCTTAGGCATTCTTTGTCAAAGAATACATCTTGAACCACCCAGAGGATGGAGAGAAGATCACACGCTTGAGAGAGCTGATGCTGGAGCAGGTAGAGTGGGGAAAAGACTGACTGGGTCACCTCCTCAGTGTCCCAAAATAAAGCAGAACATGTCAGAGGTTAATAATAATTGCCCAATAGTCTTATATTAATAATAGTTTTATATTATTTCTTCCCTTATTTATAAGACAGGGAGCTACCAACCTCCAAAAAGAATTGTTTTGCTCAAATGATCTTCTTGAGCATTTCAGCTTTGCTTAGACTGACATTTGCCTGTCTTTGTTCTGGCTTGAAAACTTCATTTCAGACTTTTGAAACTATATTTCATACTTGAATTCCAGCTTGGGAAAAAGAAGTCAGAGCATTGGAATTTGGCAAGATGGAAATTTCCCTTTTTCATCAGCCTTGTGGTGTCTTTTGGTCTGATCAGCCAAAGGATAGATCCTCACTGTAAATCAGAACAGGCTCACTGAGCTCACTTTAATATTCATTGAGATAATATAGAGCAATTCAGGTTGCAGTTTCAGTTTTTCAAGCTAGAGTTAATCTCCCTAACCCTTCCAATTTCATGCTGGAGTTTGTAACTTCCTCCAAGGAGAACATGAGTTCCAGGAGGGAGCAGTTGAAGCCTGCCTGGCACCCCCAGATGGTCTAACAGAGCACTCAGAAGGCTCGGGGGTGGCTTTTTGGGAGGCTGGATGTGCTGCAGCCCTGACCTTGGGTCACTCACTGATGCTGTGCAGCTGTGTGCCTGCTCCCAGGCTGCCTGGAAACATCAGGCACCAGCTCTCATCCAAAGATATTACAGCATTGTGTTGCTATTTTGTTTTTCAATTTGAATTTATCCAATTCCTCACACAACCAATTCAGAAGTTTTTAAAGCCTCTGACCAAACTGAAGTAAGGCTAGCAGTGTTATTCTGAAGCCTCTCCTGCCTTGTGTCAAGAATATCCCATCAGGCCACTGCTTACTGAGGTCCCTCAGGAGTTGGGGGAGGATAAGAGACCATGGACTTCACTGAAAATATGTTACAGGGTCTCTAGTGGATGTGGCCACTGCTCTTGTTTCATGCTTTTTAGAACAGTTCCTGTAGAAAATGGCTTTTATTTAGGCTTGAGAACTGCTCCTTTCTCAGGTTGCCATTTAGCCAGATTTTTCACTATCTGAGCCATAGTGGTGGTTATAGAGTCCTAGAATTGTCAGAGTTGGAAGAGACCTTCAAGATCGTCTAGTTCCAACCCCCCTGCCTGCCAGGGACACCTCCCACTAGATCAGGTTGCCCAGGGCCCCATCAAGATTCTATTAGAGTTGAATTTGCATAGGGCCAAATATTTGGGAAAGTTGAATAGTAAGGTGGGAAGAGGTATAAATCCCTTCCCAGTTTCTGTGTGAGCAGAGCTGTGCCTCCAAGGGAAGTTCTTTTTCCCCTGTGTGTTTAGTGGTGGTGGGTTTGTTGTAAAACATTGATTCAGGCTTTCCCCAAAGACATGTTCTGAAGGTTGAACAGAAATAAGCTTCCAGCCCTTGGGTTTTGAAGGGCAGCAACATGTGGGGACATCTGTGAGGGCTTCTAAAAGGTGTTAGAGCCAGAGGTGGGCTCAGATTGGGTCCAAATCTAGAAGAAAGTCTCTGAAAGTCCTTCCAGTACTTGAAAAGGGATTGTAAGGAAGATGGAGATAAACTATTTAGTAGAGCCTGGAATGATAGGACAAAGGGTAATGGTTTTAAACTAAAAGAGGGAGATTCAGACTAGATAGAAGGAAGATATTATTGACATTGAGGGTGGTAAAGACCCTGTCCCAGGTTGCCCAGAGAGGTGGTAGAGGTTCCATCCCTGGAACCATTCCAGCTCAGGTTGTTTGAAGCTCTGAGCAACCTGCTCTAGTTGAAGATGTCCCTGCTGACTGCAAGGGGTTGGACTAGATGACCTTGAAAGGTCCTTTTCCACCTAAATTACTCTGTGATTCTGTGGTTTTGGTCTTAGGTCTTGTTTGATGACAGCTCTGACAGGTAGATGCTTTTAATACAAGTTGCTTTTCATTAGACTTTTTTGCTGAGTATCTTAACTGATGATGAAAGCTTAAAGAAAATGAGTCAGAAGTCTGTTTTCCCCCTCATTCCTCCTGTCTCCCCTGCAGGCCCAGATTCTAGAGTTTGGCTTGGCAGTGCATGAGAAGGTGGTGCCCCAGGACATGAGGCCCTTGCACAAAAAGCTGGTGGATCAGTTCTTTGTGATGAAGTCAAGCTTGGGAATCCAGGTATGTGTGTGAGCAGGTGCATGGCTACTCCAGGAGGCTGTTGAGCTGCAGCAAGGGTCCTTTCATTTTCTGAAGCAACAAACAGTGACATCTTTTGGTTGGTTGTCCACATCACATCTAGTAGGATTCTTGCAGTACCACAAAGCCAAGAGAAACTTCATGAACTTTCCATTCCATGCAGAGAGCAAGAGTCACATTTTACTGAAGGGAAAGAGCACCATCAGTGAGAAGTGAAAGCACTTTTCCTACTGGTGCTGAAGCTGATCCAAAATGCAGCTACTCAAATGACTTTCTGTGTCTTACAAAAGGCTTAATGATGTGATGCTGAATTAAATTCATCTTCTTTTATCAACTCCCCAGGAATTTTCTGCTTGTGTACAAGCCAGCCCTGTCCACTTCCCAAATGGGAGTCCTCGTGTGTGCCGAAATTCCATCCCTGTTTCCATGAGCCCTGACGGTGCCAGGGTGATCCCACGGCGCAGGCAAGTCACAATACTGGCAAGGGATAAGTTGTGTTATGCATGGAAGATAACTCCTAAAATACTTGTATTGTGTCTGCATTTCCTGATATGCTCCAGCTGAAGTGTCTTCAGGCAGGAATAGCTGATACATCCAAGCAGGGGGGTTGGAACTAGATGATCTTTAAGGTCCCTTCCAATTCCGACAAGTCTATGATTCTGCTGTCTTGCTGCCCTCCTCTCTTTCAACTAATCAATCCAAATGAAACTGGAGATTAATAAACATGTGCTGTTTTCCCAGGAAAAATGATGGTTGATCAGTAGGGTTAATCATCTTGTGTTTTATTCTTCTTGGAACAGTCCCTTGAGCTACCCAGCTGTCAACCGCTACTCCTCCTCCTCGCTGTCATCCCAAGCCTCTGCTGAAGTCAGCAATATCACTGGGCAGTCAGAAAGCTCTGATGAAGTTTTTAACATGCAGGTACAAAGTATTGGCCTTCTTGAAACAGCTTCTTTCTTAACAAGGCTCTTCACTGAGTATGAAGTCATCTGATCTTACATAGACTGTTCTGTGTGGTTGTGCTAGTCATGGTGTGATTGTTTTAATTGCTAATTGCATTTCTGTTTATATGAACATATACTATATTATATATATTAACAGTGTAGCTACATTAAGGCTCTTTTTACTGCTTTGCTCTTTTGAAATAGGAAGACAAATAACAAGTTCTTTTAGTGAAATCAAAGTATGTTAGGAATTTTTGTTTTCCAAACCAGTAAGTGTGAGGTGGTAACAACAGCATCTCTTCCATACACAGCCTAGTCCATCTACCTCAAGCCTGAGTTCTACTCATTCTGCTTCACCTAATGTGACCAGTTCTGCTCCATCCAGTGCCAGAGGTCAGTGCTCCATATAAAAAGGTTCTTGATGTGTTAAACAGCTGAACTTCTGCATGGTATCACTGGTCAGACATCAACTGTAGCTAATTGAGGAATATGAGTTATTTGGGACAGAGGATTTCTTTGTCATGACCACAGAACTGAAATGTCTGAGTTTCTCTGCACAAATTTAATCCCTTGACACATTTATCTTCTAGCCTCTCCTCTCTTGTCTGACAAACATAAGCATTCCAGAGAAAACTCTTGCCTGTCCCCCAGAGAGAGGCCCTGCAGTGCCATCTACCCTACTCCTTCAGAAACCTCACAGGTAGGAAGCTTGCTGGGAGTCCTCTGATCACAGGTGGCCAACAAAGATGATAAAGACACTTGTTGAGCAGATTCAGTGCCTGCTCCCTGCTGTTGATTTTCAAGGGTTGGGTTTTTTTGTTGCTGTTTTTGTAAGCAAACACTCTTAAAATATTTTAGATGCCAGAGGTGTGAATGGAATGCACAGTGCTTGGTCACATTTCTCCTTGCTTTGTCTAGGTTTCAGTCTGGGGTTTGCTATTTACTGACTGCAGTGAGGCAGAGATGCAAAGACTTACCAGATGAAGCAGCCTGCTTGTGTGAAACAGGAGTGTGTGTTCAATGTAGGGAAGAAGAAAGAAAGAAAACCTGTTAGCACAGCAATTGTCCATGTTGACCTCCCCTTTATTTCTTCTGCAATAGCTAATCCAAGCCACTGTGGGATAATAATCCACTCCATGTGGCAAACCCTATTTTTCAGTGTAGTTTCAGGCAAGGAATGTAGGCATTTTGTTACTCCAGAGTAAAGAGTGAGTTATGTTCTTGCCTTAAAGTGACTGCTGCCTAGGTCTGCCTGAAATGTGTATCTCTTGAGGTCTCTGAGATGCAAAATGAGCTTGGTGAACTGGCCAGTTTTGAATCCTCACTTCATCTTTTCTTCTTAATGGACCTACTTTCCTGAAGTGCTTTTCTTGAACACAGTTGCTGTTCTATTCCATGCCCTCACACACTGCACCACTTGCTGAAGCTGAGGAAGATGAGAACATCAGCCCAGGGTGAAAGGTGAAAGGACCTCCTCTCAACACTCTCATTTCCACCAGAAGTTTTGCCTCCTTTAAAAACCAACTTGGTAGTCCAGGATCCTTTACTTTAGAGATGATTTGTTGGCTTCTGATTAGTTGTATTCTCCTCCCTTGCTTCTTCAGTTATTGAACTGGCTCTTTTTTTTTTGTCCCCTTTTTCTGTTTTAAGTCCTCATGCTGTTACCTGAGGGTAACTTCAGGAGTACTACTGAAGCTTAGCCAAACTTAAGGGCAGTTCTTGGCAACTGTTTAGTGCTGTATCTACTGGGCCCTGCCTCAGTGGTAGTGGAGCCAAGCCAAGGTACAAGAAAGGACATTCATTAAATACAGCAGGTCTACAGTTTACCACAAAAGGAAAGAAAAAAAAATTATCCCATTTTTGCTCCCAGACTGCAACCTCTTGCTTTGCCAAGTGGAATGTGACTTCTGTCCCCCACTCCACTCAAGATTCCATAAGGGAGGCTGAGGAGCTGGTGACCCCAGTCTCTACTCAGTCTGAGACTCACCCAGCAGGAAAATCTCCCAGTCTGTCTCTACCCTCAGTGCCCCAAGAGAGGGTAAGTAACAATTCACTTGCTCCTACAGTAAAGTGTGTTTCAAAGATGAGAAGGGCTGACAGTTTCTTCATGGCCTCATAACCATCAATAAGGAGATATCTTCCTGAGGAAAGGTGCAGTTTCTTTCTCTGCTGCTGTAGTTCTCAAGCCAAAAAAATGGGCTGTGATCAGAAATGCAATTCTGGTTCTCTGCCTTCTGATTAAGAAGGGGAAAAGGAATCCTCAGGGCAGTTGTAAGGAGAGATCTTGGAGATGCCTGCAACTCTCATTAGAGCCTGGATGCTCAAACTGTTCTTTTCTGTTTTTATTCCAACACCAGCTAACTTCAGCAGTCTTGGCTGGAGCTTCACCCTAAGCTAATGAGAAAAGGGCTGCTCATTTGTGGGTATCTTTGTTACAGCTTAATGAATGCACTTTTCACAGTAGTTCTTTCAGCCAGGAAAGATGAGATAACACAGGCAAATTCCTGCACTTCCAGGCCCAAATTAAGTCCTTCAGGCCATAGCTCCCTCATTTAATGAAGTTTGATGGAGTTAACATAGAAGAAGACCTCAGCAGTACTGCATCCAATCTCCTCATTGAAACTGACTCTCGAGGTTGTCCATGTGCAGCTGTTTGCAGTCAACATCTGTTTGTGCTTCCTCTTTCATCTCTGGCAGTACAGTGTCTCTCCAGCTCTTCCCATGCTCTGAAGAGGAATGCCTGCTCTCACTGGCTGCTCAACAAGCCTCCTTAGTTTTTGCACTATTGTTCTTCCTAATAAAGCTTTTTGGTTTTCAGACTGTTGGGGTTTGTTTTGCATCTCATTAAGCATCTTGTTCTTGCTTCTATATTGCATTATTTTAGTCTGTCCACGTTTCTCTGTATTGCATTCAGCTTTTGTCTCTTTATCTCCTCCAATTTCAGTTGCTTTTTCAGCCTTTGCTCTTTACCTTCACAACAGAAAAGAGACTTTAACCCTTGCCCACCAAGTCCTAGTGCACACAGGCTCACCAAGCAGTGAAGGTTCAATCCAGACCAGGCAGGACCATTTTCTGTCATGCTAGAGGACACAGACAGTTAACACCAGCTCAGTTTAATAGTGACTCCAGGAAATCAGTTGTTACCTGATCCAGTGTGACTCTAGTACAGCACAGATAGGCAATAGTAGTGTAGCTCTAAGTCTACCAAAAGCATTTGCCCAGGGCAGTGGTGGAGTCACCATCCCTGGTGGGGTTCAAAAACCAACTAGATGTGGTCCTTAGGGCCATGGTTTAGAGGCATGGTGCTGTTAGGTTGAGGGTTGGACTTGATGATCTTTGAGATCTCTTCAAAGCACTACTGTGGTCCTTTGTGAACACTGGAAGGAGGTACAAGAGTAGGATTTGATTTGGATTTCACTGGTTCTCTGATCTCTCTTTAAAAACACAAACAAAAGATTAGCTGTAGGATGAACTGTGCACTATGTACATCTCTATTCATCATGACCTGTGTCACTCAGGGATTATTGTAATGCTGCCAGAAGAAAGAACTAGTGGAATTGTTCAATTGTTTGATACATTTACTGTGATTTTTTAAATAAGAATTAATGTTTGGAAAAGGAAAGACAATAGGTCAGCTCTTGTCCACAAGACACTGCTACCCAAAACTTTGGGGTTGGTAATAATGTAGTGTGTTCTTCTAGGATAACAGCCATAACTTGAATATTGGCAAGCATTCCACCCTGTTCATCTCCTGATTCTGCAAGGAAATCATTGCAAATCTATCCCTGCAGTTGGTTAGTAACCTTTCAAGGTTCCACTTGAGGAATGAGCCTTGTTTTGCTTTTAAGGAGCTGGAAACTGTCAAAACTAATAATCCTCCCTCTGATTCCAGTGTCTACAGGTTTCAGTCTACTCCTGTCTCTATACACATATTCTTATTGAACTATTTATCTTCACATGGGTGATGTTTATCACTCTACCTCCACAGTAGACTTATGTGGTGGGGTTAGTTACAAAGCTCTCTTTGGTTTTTTGGAAAGGCTACTGGAATCCAACAGCAGCTCTGCCTAAACCATGCTCTTCTCCACTTGCAGAGACTGCTGTTTAATCACATTGGAGATGGTGCTTTGCCACGAAGTGATTCCAATCTGCCTGGCCCTGACAAAGGTGAGTGGAAATGCTGCTCCAGAATCCCAAATGAACTAATGAAACTGTAATTCATCTGTCCTGTTCCTAGGGAAGGCTAATTCTATTGAGCACATACTGTCATCTCCAAGTTTCAAACCATTCTAACTAACTAAATTAGATAAATAAGTTTCCAACCAGCTTGCCAAACAGGAGGGACCATGGGGTGTGTGTTTGAGCTGAGTCTTGCACTCAGAAAAGCCCAGAAGTTTGCAGGAAAAGGGGTTTCATCATTTCACCATGTGCTGCCCTTTGTGGTAGCCTGAGTAAAGGCTAGAGTAGAACAGGTGTATGGAAAATGGCTATTTTAAAGCTATAACAGGAACTGACCAGGAATCAGATTTCCATCAATAAGAGCTCATTTTCATAAGTGTTTTGTTCAACTTTTGGTGAAAGTTCTAGTGTGGAATTTTACCCAGGGCTGAAAAAAACATCTTAAAGAATTTAACATGGAAATGGCAAAACTTTTCCAGTGTCCTGTGTAGCCAAGTGCATGACATAATTGTTAACATGAAATCATCTCTCCTGGAGACTTTCACAGTCCAAAGAACTGACTGCTTGCATGACTTAAAAGGAAAAAAAAATTGGCTTGTCAAGAGGTTCAGGCATTTGAAGTGCCTGAAGTCTGCTGCCAACTCATTTTTGGGATGAGGGCAAAAGGATCCTGCTAGGTGACAACCTACAATAAAAGGCAAACAAGGTACTGCATGTTTTGGCAATAAAAACTGAAAGGCAAAATGATCCTCTTGGAAAGAGATTATTCTGTGACTGTTCTCAGGGTCAACCCAGGTGCAGTTGTACTGTAACAATATTGTTACAGGTAGGAAAGAGATTAGTTGTGCTGTACTTTCTTGTACTAAGCCTGGTGTAGAGTGGTATGGTGGGGTTGCAGTCCTGAGAGCCCTTGGTGGTGTTGGAATACCCATAATTGATAGCATCAGGGAGTAACCATACTTTGCTTTTCACTACATCTCTGTAAATGAGCACAAAGTCCTTGCCTGTCATACTCCACTCACAGCCATCAAACAAGCAGACAAGAAGGAATCTGCAAGGCAAGAGGTCTGAGGCTTTGAGGGGGGGGAGTTAGTGGGTTTTTTGGGGGGAAGAGGGAGGTTTGAAGCAGGTTTTCTCCCCTATTTTACAGGATGTGCAAGAAAAAAGGAGGTATTTAAGTTAGCTTCTGTGCTCTCCAAGTTACATGCAGTCTTTCATGTCCATCTCCCTTCTCTCCAACGTTTGCTGGCTCTTTGATAACATGAGATAATCCAGTTCTCTTAAGGAAGCTGTTCCAGGCCTTGTTGGATCATTCAGTTAAAGGACTGGTATTTGGTAAAGGTAACACAGACAAGGAGGTCAGGCAGTGATAGAACCAGGGGCAATGGATGTAAGCTAGAGGAGGGGAGATTTAGGCTGGATATTAGGAAGAAGTTCTTCACTATGAGGGTGGTTAGGCAGTGGAACAGGTTGCCCAGGGAGGTTGTGGAAGCCTCATCCCTGGAAGCTTTTAAGACAAGGCTTGATGGGGCCCTGGGTAACTTGATCTAGTGGGAGGTGTCCCTGGCAGGCAGGGGGGGTTGGAACTGGATGATCTTTGAGGTCCCTTCCAACTCTGACAATCCTATGATCCTAAATATAACAGCCGGTTTTAGTCATGTCAAGGGGATAGTCACTTTGCATGATCCAGGAGAGATCCTTCACCATGGATACACACAGTGCATATCAATTTTCTCAGTCCACAGTAATTTATTTCTTAATTTGATGATTTTTCTTTTTGTCCCCCCCCAGATGCTTTCATTTCTTCCAATTTCTACTTCTGTGTCCTTCTTGTCACCTTCTTTCAATTCTCTGTAGCCTGTTAGCAGGGAAAGCTTTCTGAAGGAGGCTGATTGGAATTTGGCAAGGTCCTTTCTCAGTCCCTTCTGTCTATAAAATGAGTTAATGGAAACAGTTCATGAATAGTCTGTTCCCCTCTGCCTATAAACCTCTAAATAGGAGCCTGGTGCAAAGATAAACTGATTATATTAGCAGGCTTCAAGCTTATCTCCCTTTGTGGCTGGCCCTGCAGTGCTACTCTTGATGGTCCCAACTGCTATACACTCACTAACTGACCTGAGGGCCAGATGCATAAATCAGCAGCCAGGAGATTGATGGCCATTATTGAAGAGCTTTTCAAATGCTGATGTAATCAGGAGAGCTTTTCAGGCATGCTTCTTGAGTTGTTTAGCCTTTTCACTCTGTATTTTTACCCTCCTGGGTAAAGACAAGTCAGAGAGCAAGAAGTGTTGATGCCTGTTGCCAGCTTTCTCATTTTTTTTTTCCAGCTGTGAACACCACCCCCAGCAGCTGGAGCCTGGACAGTGGGAAGGAAGCCAGAAACACATCAGAAAGTGGAAAGCTTATTTCTCCTCCTGTACCACCAAGACCTGCACAGACTGGTGAGTTAGTGGACATTTCAGGCTGTGTTCCAGTAAAGAAATGACTTACTTGAGGGCTCAGATTCTTTCCAGTCTGATTAACGTTTGACTTCTGGAGCAGGTTAATTTGTTGTTTGATTACTTACATTGGCAGGCTGTAGAACTGCCTCTGCAGGTATTTTCATCTTGTTCAATGTTCTCTGCAGCATTCTGTTGCCAGTACTCTGCCCTTCGCAGAATGACTGAGTAGTTTCAGACAGTTCCTGCTGGCACGGGGGAAGATGATCAGATTGGATCTTTTGATCTTATGATAATTGGAGGTTAGCAATCCGAAATGATCCTTAACCACAAAGACTAGAAGTACATTATGTATTTTTTCATATTTGACAAACAAATACATGTTTCTGAAGGGAAAGAATAAAGAGGGGAGGAGAAAAGTTGTTATTCTGCCTAATTTGGAATTCTGTTATCATTTGGTAGGATGCTGCTCAATTTACAGTGTTACAGAATTTGGCAGAGGGATGCAGACATTTCTTTATACCTGCTTGCTTGTGCTGCAAAACAATCCTGAGAAGCAAGTCAAAGAAAATCTCTAAACTATTTGGCAGTAATCAGGCAAATACCTAGAGATAATGTTTGTGTCTCAAACTCCTGTCCACTTAAGATTTCTTAGTGAACATTGTAATACCAAGAGTGCACTGAAATCTTTCTGACTTTACAGCATCACCAGCAAGACACATAGCCTCTGTTTCCCCTTCTCCTGCTGGCAGATCACCAATGAAGGTACTGTTTTATTGCTTTTGGGGGACAGGTCATATGTGTTGTGGGGGAGATAGTATGTATTTGATGTACATTGTCTCACAATGTCTGAGATGTTTTCAATATGTCTTTGAGCTTTAAAGACGACTTGCTCCTGCTGTTCCCTAGCCATACACAGGGCTCAATTTTTAGCCTTTGTTCCAACCATTATGGGCTGCCAGAGAAGATCATCTTAGTACAAAACCCAGTAATGTAAATGGTATTTTTTTTCCATTGCTTTCAGAACACTGTGGCTCCAGTCCTAGATGGATAACTAAAATTATCTCAGCAGTGTAAAGTCAGTGCAGCCAGCTCTATACACCTTTGCCCCTCTCCTTTACCTCTCATCCCCACCCTTTGTTGCATGTCTCACACACACTTCGAGCTGAGCAGCTAAGTACCAAGCAGTCTAACAAAGAATTGGGGTGAGAAATTTGTCTTTGGTGTGATTTCTCCATCCCTTTTTTAGCTTGTGCTTGAGGCCATCAAGTTCAGAGTGCCTCAGATGGCTCCAGTCAAAACTAGATATGTTGGAAAAACTTTTCAACTGCCAAAGCATGATCTAACCTTTTACTTTTTTCCAGTTGATGTTGCTTGACTAGAATAGGCCTGCTTGTTGTTTTTAGGTAGGACTTTACTGTCCCTGCCTTTTATTCTTTGTCAGCACTGTTGGTTTGTCCCTTGGTCCCTCAGCTCCCCAGCCCTCACCTTCCCTCACAGCCCTGTGAGGCTGCTGGTGTGGCCATTGGCAACCTTCATCCTCCCGGGGCCCTCAGTGGTGTTTTGTGTTTCATGCAAGGAGCAAAGTGTGTCCAACAAACACCTGGGAGATGGGGGAGAGGAAGGGTGGAGCAACTGCTGGCCAAAATGCTGTCTGCAGCAGCAGTGCCTCACCTCCTGCCTCCCTGCTGCTGCCCCTGGAAAGCAATAAGGGCTGAAGGGAGCTGGTGCCCAGCAGTGGCTGCTGCCTTGGTATCTCCTCTGTGCTTCACCTTACGAGACACTCAGAAATGATGCCACTATGTAAATGCACTTCTGTTTGTGTGTTAGTGCACTAAAACCGGGAGGAAAAGCTTTGGGAAAATTGAATTTGGAACAGGAGAGACTGAAGTAGCAGCAGTGCCTGGGGTGCAAGTCCTGTGCTTTGGCATTAGGGGGCAGGACACTACTAGGTTATGTCCTGTGTAGGGTTGTGCTCTTCACTTAAAGCCAGGAAAATTAAGGGGTCGTTGTAAAGGCTTCCAGATTCTTCCAGGGTATTATGATAGTAAGGTGACATTTAAATACAGTTTTACTTCCCCTTCCATGAGTTACTGGCGTGAGCACTGTTTAAAGTGTACCTGGGCACTCCTGACATGAGCTTTGTACTGGTTCCTTGCTGGATCTTAATTACCCAGGGATGCAACCTTCGACGTTGCTGAAGCCTGGGAATCTCTACACTGTATCTCTGCATGTTTTCAGTCTGAGCAGGGAAACTCCCTCCAGGTAAATTCTTCTGCCTTTTGTTCCCAGCAGGGCTCCGTGCAATCCTTCACACCGTCTCCAGTAGAGTATCATTCCTCGGGGCTCTTATCCAACTCCCCGGTGCTGTCAGGGAGTTACAGCAGCGGCATCTCCTCGCTCAGCCGATGTAGCACATCAGAGACATCAGGCTTTGAAAGCCAAGGCAGCGAAGCAGCAGTGACTGTCCCAAGCTACAGCCTTCCTGAGGAGCCTGTGAGAAAAGAAAGCAAAACCCCACCGCCTTACAGCGTGTACGAGCGGACTCTGAAACGCCCTGTTCCTCTACCTCACAGCCTCTCCATCCCCCCCGCCGCCGACCCGCCGGCGCTGCCGCCCAAGCCGCAGCTCGTCCGCCCAAACAACCTGGAAAACAGCAGCAGGAGGACTGAGCAGGTTCCCCGACCTAGGCCTCTGCCCCGGAAAGTCTCTCAGCTCTGAGAAGCCACTTTTGTATTGAATTATCTCTGGAGACATTCCAAAGCCACCTGGATGCAATCCTCTGCAACCTCCTCTAGGTCAACCAGGGGGGAGTTGGGCTAGAAGATCTCCAGAGGTCCCTTCCAACTCCTAACATTCTCTGATTCTGCAACCAATTCTTTACCCTTTGAGGAATACTATTTTTTTTTTTAAGAGGTAAAATACATTTAGTTAGGCACTTTAATATTTCACCCACCTTTGTTTTTTTTTGAGTCATTTTGAAATGCTTCTTAATCTTATGTTGCACATTGAAATGAAATTACTAACCTAGGTTGCCAGATGCTGTAGGATGCATGAATGAGGAGGGTTTGGTTTTTTTTACTTCATGGTGGTGAATACTGATAAATGCTTTTATTTGTACTTGATTTTTATTTAAAATCATTTGAATCTAAAACCCTACAACTCTCACCTGAGTTAGTTCTTACAAAATGCAGACTGTACTGACTGGATCTTTACTACTAGAGGTAACTGCACTCTCTCTAACCAAGTAGTCTGTAGGCTAGGATGTTTCTGCAAGTAGGCTGCAAGTTGTGGCTCTTCTTCC
Organism: Galbula dea; assembly: GCA_013399015.1. Lineage (NCBI taxonomy): Eukaryota > Metazoa > Chordata > Aves > Piciformes > Galbulidae > Galbula > Galbula dea. The sequence continues at coordinate 739,703 of VWZX01009802.1, forward strand.
ATGGACAGATTGGTCCTTTCAAATGGAGAGGTAATGCAAGTTATACTGCAGAGAACTGCTGTAAGAATGTGGTTTGGACTTCTTGAAACACACACTTGGTTTCTGTTGTTTATAAGGTGGAAAATTTACCTGCATTTCATTCAGCATCCAGCACCATTCTGAGGCATCCTTTGCTTTTGGAGGTGCAATTGGCTGGTTTATTCTTCCAGTTAATGGGGTGGGGAGGGGTTGTTGTTGTTGGTTGGTTGGTTATTTTATACAAGCTAGCAGTTTGCTAGTGGAGGCTCTCTGCTCACCCTGAAATGCAGTCTGTGTATGAAATAGGTACAAAGGAATTGCTGTGTAACTTGTGTCCAAGGATCAGTAGTGACTAGTACCAAGGCAATACTCTAAATGAATGCATTCTGAAAACCACACATTACTGCTTAGTGCTAAACAAAGTTCAGAAGTCATTAATAATTCTCTAAAAGCCTTGCAAAACATCTGAACTGCTCTTTAGATGTGTAGGTACCAGTGAAGTCAGGTTTTGGCTTTGCTGCTTAGCATGAGTTCATCACCATCATCTTTCTCGTAGGAGAATGCTGTTTGGCCTTAGGTTGTATTTTAGTGGCTGACATCTGAAGAGCTCTGGGAAGCTAATGCCAAGACAGAGGAATGTGGAGGAATTAAACAAAAAAAAAAAAAGGAAAAAAAAAAGAAGAAAAACAAAAAAAGCACCTTCTGTATGTACTTTTTGTATCCTCTTTCTTTACCTGACTGTTTAACATGTGCTTGGGAACAGATGTGTTGAGCTGCAGTTTAAATCATGCTGGTAAAAAATATTCTCCCTCTTTTGTTGGGAAGCTCATGTTGATTTTAGCTGTGTTTGATTTGTTGATAGTTGAACTGGAAGACAAGTGACCACTTTTTATATTCTCTCAATGAAGCCTTCAGCAGTGACCAGCTGTTGATGGTAGTTCTAGAGGTTTTCTATAATAAATGTTCAAGTATTTTTGTACATAACTGGTAAATTTTAATAAGGAGTGTACCATTATGTGAAGAAAAAAAAAGAAGCAAACAGTTGTGTATGCAGTAAGATTGTTATAATTATGCCAAATACTTTATGTATGGAAAAAAAAAAGAATATTTGTAAATATGTGCTTTTAACAATAATTCTGCCATATTGACTTTACAGTTTTGAATGTCAGAAGAAAAGAAAATTAATATATGTTTAAATATTTATGTTTTAGTGAAAGTATTCATAACTTGAAAAGGAACAGAGGAATCTGAGCTTTGTATCTTGCTGATTTCAAAGTCTGAAATTCCTTCAACTAGCTCTTGCTTTCTACTAGAACATTTCTGTGTCTGTAACCACATCATAAAAGGTGGAGAAGGCTACATATTTATGCTGATATAAAGAAGTCAAGCCTGAGATTTAAATAAGGTGTCACAAAGTAAGAGAACAAAGCTGCTTTGATCTTATTTTTTTTTTTTACCCCTGTGTAGCTGAATAGATTTTGTTGACTTGTGCTTGAGCACAGTATGAATCAGTGTTATTTGCTCCTGAAGCCAGTTAGTTTTCTGTCTAGCAGTGAGCAGATGGCTTTACCATTTGTGTGCATTACTGGAGTCAGCTCTGCAGCAAAAGATTTCACAAAGTTTCTCTTTACCTAGACACTCCTACTGGTTGCTGCCTAATGTTAACATGGAGCAAAAGGACTTGATCAGTCTTTACAGGGCAACTTCTTGTCTACAGAATGAGAGATGATAATTCAGTTTGTCGTGGAGTTCAGGTTCTGACTCCTTCTCTTGCTAAATCTAGTTTTCTTTCTGTTCAAAATCTCCTGATGGATCTAGATTTTCTGCCTCTTGGGATCCATAATTGCTTTGTGAGACAATGTGGAGAGTATTGAGCTGCTCTTCTGAACAACTGAAGAATGTCAAATTTACTAGGGGAGCTGACTGTAAATTAACCTGCATGAGTGCTCTGTTTTTATAACCATGACATCAAGAATACTCTGAAGGATGGCAGAGGGTGTAAAATTGACAGAGTACTCTAAAACCAAGCTGAGATATTTTCTGCTTAGCCACTTTTGACAAATTGACTCTGGAGATCAGCTTTTCAACCTCCTTTCCTAGAAAACAGACTGTAGGCTGGAATTTTGTTATGTATGTTGCAACACCCAGCACTGGAAAGCCTAATGTAAATAAAGGTCTTGTTTGCATTTTATGGATGACTCATAAATGGAGTTTTATCACTTTCTGGATGACAGTGAGTGATTCAGAAGCTCAGGTGGGAGGACCTCTGAGAACAAGTTGCTGTCACTACTCAACAGCTTGAATGTTAGCCAGCAGATGCATCATAGGTGAGATGATCTTGTGTTCACATACTGCACTTGAGAGGCTGGTACCCTTGGGATGCCACAGAAGCAACTGCCAGCTTGGCTGGCTGGCTGGCTTTGAAATGCTGTGATTTAGGCCAGTTCCCATGATGGGCTGGTAGCTCTGTGGGGCATGTGAACTCACTTAGCTTCATGTCTCAAGTCAGCTCATCACCAGGAGCCTATGTCCTGAAAGAAGCACAGAGCTGAAGTTACTCCTTGCTAGTAAAGGTCTCAGGGGAGTGAAGATATGTTCACATGGAACAGGGTGTAGCTGTGTGTAAATCTGACCTTCTGTATGGAAGCAGCACCTTGCCTTCCTGCCTGACCATTCTTCTTGTTCACAGATTGTCCAACAGCATCTGCAGAAAGCACACTGACTGAGCAGAAAGTTACCAAGAGGTAGGAGCCAATGCCTGAGGTATAAGTGATGGAAAACATCTTGTTTGGAGTGTAAGTGTGGTCAGTGAGGCATGTACAGCATTGTAGCAGCATCCCCAGGTGCTGACAGACACAGCTCTTTGCTCCAGAGCTCTGTTGGTAGCTGTGTTTTCCCACAAGACCCTGGTGATCCAGGTAGAACCTTGACATATGCTTACCAAAGGGCAAAGTCCCATCTGCTGGGACAGCATGAAAGGATGCTCACCACTGGAGCCCTTGAGCTTCTGACCTTGAACTACATTCTGTAGGAGAAAATCCTTTCCATATTCCTGGAATTTGTTTTAATTCAGCTTTTGGCATATATTTCAGGTAAGAAACTGGGATGGTTAGTTACTTTGGATACCATTAATAAAAATGCCTTGTGATTTAACAGCTAAAACATGCAAGCCTTAGGAATACAGAAGGTTTAGAGCTGCATCCCTCAGGTGTGTGCTGAGCAGCAGGATGGAGTCACTCTTCCTGGGTGGTAAAAGAAGGCTGCTGAGAAAGGATATTACATGTTTATTTTTGAAATTGAACTGCTCAGTAAGGAATTCATTGTGCTTGGAATGACAGGGTGATGGCTTTTGCAGACTTCAGTGGGGTCAGGGTCTATGGCAGGAGCCTCCCAGGCATGGCTGGGCAAATTCAGCCAGGTCAGAAGTTGTGTATATACAGGGTGCACAGTTCTTGGCTCCTCTCTGATTGACTGGTGCTGGGTTGATGTTTATGGCAGGAAGACTGGGTTAGAAGAAGGGAAAAGAAGGTGAACAGGTGAAAAATACAAAGGGCACATAACAACTTAGACAAACCCCTTGATGGTGTGATAATTGATCCAAGTGTGTTTGCATCCAGCCAGGAAACAGAGTAATGGGAGAAATTGAAACCTTAGCTGACACTGAAACATCTTGGCATGATTTTATACCAGCCTAACTGCTAGTTGAGCTGAAGGGGACAGAAGGCAAGCTGGAAGTCTTGACAAAATACAGGAGGGGTTTATTTTATAAAGGTTTTGAGGTGAGGTTTTTCCTCTCTTGTTAGGACTTGCCAAAGGAAAGATGCCAGAGGACAGAGAAGACTAACTGCCATGAGTTGGAAGGGCAGAGGTCTCTAAATTGCAACCCCCTGCAAGCTATTAAAATATTTCCCTGGCTGATAATGGATTCTGCAATGAACACCTCAGTGTTTTAGGGAGCAAGTCCATGTCCAGATTCCACAGGAAACAGCTGCTCTGATAGCTCTGAAATGTTGGGTTTATCTTTAAATGTTTTACAGCACTGACTTGCTGTTGGTACTAGATCCACTAATGTATTTAGACAGCTTTACACCCTGCTGGAGAAGGAACTGGCTAGAGGGCTGAGCCCAGAGAGTAGTGGGTAATGGAGCTAAGTCCAGTTGGAGACCAGTCATGAGTGGTGTCCCCCAGGGCTTGGTGTTGGGGCTGGTTCTGGTTTATGTCTTTATTGATGATCTGGAGGAGGGGAGTGAGTGCACCCTCAGTAAGTTTGCAGATGACAGCAAGTTGGGTGGAAGTGTTGATCTGCTTCAGGGTAGGAAGGCTCTGAAGAGGAATCTGGACAGGCTGGATCACTAGGCAGAGGCCAGTGGGATGATGTTCAACCAGGCCAAGTACCAGGCTGCCTGGTAGAGAAGGACCTGAGGGTGCTGGTCAGCAGTGGCTGAAGATGGGGCAGCAGAGTGCCCAGGTAGCCAAGAAGGCCAACAGCATCCTGGCTTGTATCAGAAACAGTGTGGCCAGCAGGATTAGGGAGATGATTGTCCTGGTCTGGTCAATGGTGAGGCCACACCTCAAATGCTGTGTTCAGTTTTAGGTCCCTCACTAAAAGAAGGACATTGAGGCATTGGAGAGTGTCCAGAGAAGGGCAGTGAGGCTGGTGAAGGGTCTGGAGAAGTCTTCTGAGGAGTGGCTGAGGGAACTGGGGTTGGTTAGTCTGAGGAAGAAGAGGCTCAGGGGAGACCTTATGTCTATCTGCAACTACCTGAAAGGAAGTTGCAGTGAGATGAGAGTTGGTCTCTTCTCCTGGAAAAGAGGAGACTGAGGGGAGACCTCCTGGCAGTTTAGAACTTCCTCACCAGAGAGGGAGGAGAGGCAGGAGCTGATTCATTGTCTCTGGTGACCAGAGACATGACCCAAGGGAATGATATGGAGCTGTGCCAGGGGAGGTTCAGGTTGGATATTAGGAGAAGGTTCTTCCCCCAGAGAGTGGTGGAGCATTGGAACAGGCTCCCCAGGGATGCAGTCATGGCACCAACTCTGCTGGGATTCCAGAAGCATTTGGCCAATGCTCTTAGACACATGGGGTGACTTTGGGGTTGTCCTGTGCATAGCCAGGAGTTGGACTGGATGATCCTTGTAGGTCCCTTCTAACTCAGGACATTCATCCCAGCTGAGGGAAATAATCCAGTCTAACACTGACCACAATACACTTTACAATGACCAGAAGACATCAATAAGCTCAGTTATGGGTTGGGTTGGGTTGGTTTCAGCTAGCATCTCAGGAGACAAAGCAACAGATATTACTGTGCTGGGCTCCTCTCAGATTGTGAAGTGCAGACTGGACAGAGGCTTTTATGTTGCCAAGAAGAGTTTTTCTGTATCTGCAGTTCCTCCCTCTCAAGTTGTGTCTCAGAACTGAAGCACATCCTGTCAATACCCCTAAAGCTATAATTCAGTGAAGTTTTTATAGCTGTAAAACCTGAGCTGCATGATGATAAGCAAAATCAAAGCAAGTCATAACCTGCTACTTTGAACATGCAGACAAGGTCTATAGGGGAGCAAGGGGGGAGAAAAAGAGAGAAAATTGTTTCTCAGGTCATAGAAATCTGTTTTAACTTCTGGATTATTTGCTACTTTCTGAGAAGTGCTGGGGTTTTTGCCACATGTTTAACTGTTTGTTTGCTTGTCTGTTTCTCAAGTGTGTGACATGATGCTGGGGAGTGCTTTTCTCTGCTGTGGGTTTGAATGATATCATTCTTCTTGTACCTAGAGAAGATGGGGTTTGCCTCTTGGTTTTGGGGTTGTTTTTTTTTCCTCAATCCCATGCAGAGAAAGGGTAGGGCAGAAGAAAGGAGAAGGCAGAAAAGATTGTGGTCAGTGCTGTGTGATCTCTTAGCTCAGAGGTGCTCACCCTCAGGGAAGTTCTCTAACTAGCCCTTGGTCCCAGTCCTTCCAAGGGTAAAGATCAGTTCTCAATTGTGAACTTACTACTTGTTGAATGGAGTTTTAAAACAGCTTATAGAAAAGACCCAACAGCACTCCAGGAAGCAGATTGTGTTTAGGAATGAAGCCAAGCCTTTGCTTAACAGCCCACAAGTATCTGAAGGACAAAGGATAGCCACTAAGAGAGAGAGAGAGGTTCACACCTTGTTCTTTAAGAGACATATTTACTTCCTGCTCCTTTTCCCCCCATGCCTAAATCTGCCTGGCTGAAGGCACAAAGAATTGCTTCAGAGAATCATGGAATGGTTGAGGCTGGCAGGAAACTCATCTGGTTCAAACCCCTCCTCAAGCAGGGCCACCTACAGCCAGTTGCACAGGGAATATCTCTGAGGATGAAGATTCCACAACCCCTGGGCAACCTGTGCCAGTGCTCAGTCACTCTCACACTGAAAAAGTATTTCTTGAGCAGGGGGAAGCTCCTGTGTTTCAGTTTGTGCTTGTTGCCTTTTGTCCTGTCACTGGATATCACTGCCCCTGGCTCTGTCCTCTTTGCACCCTCCCTTTAGGTATTTAGATGTGCTGAGGAGATCCCTCCTGAGCCTTCTCTTCTCCAGGGGAAACAGTCCCAGCTCTCTCAGCCTTTCCTCAGAGGAGAGATGCTCCAGTTCCTTAATCATCTTTGTGGCCCTTCACTGAACTTTCTCCAATATGTCCATGTCTCTTGTAGTGATTCCTCCTTTCCTCTTGTAATCACAAGAAGGATGCAGACAGAAGCACCATCACCTTGGCAACAGTTTCCTTTTCCAGAACAAATCCCACAGCATGGGTGAGAGGAGAGAAGTCAGCAGAAAGAAGGAGCTGGCACAAGAGGAAAACAGAGCTTCCAGAGCTACTTCAGTGGACCTAAAGTAAGCAGCTTCCTGCAGAGCTCCAGTAGAGCACCAGGGATTCCAGGAGGATCTCTGCAGCAGCCTCTGCTGGTCACTCACACCCACAGGCAAGGGAAAAAAAAAGGGCAAGCTCCATCTTGCTGTGGAAAGTTCTTCTGCATGTGCCTGGGACGTGAGGGATGGTGAGGTGTGGACATGGGTGTGCACTAAAACATGCTGGCCTCTCTTCCTTGGTGTCCTTACTGCTGCAGCAGTGATGTACATGTGGCATGCTGAGTATCACAAGATGATTGTGGTTGGAAAAGCCCTCTGAGATCATCTAGTCCAAGCATCCACCCAACACTGCCCTGCTCACCACTAACCCATGGCCCCAAGCACCACATCTCCATGGTTTTTGAACCCTTCCAGGGATGGTGACTCCACCACCTCCCTGGGCCAATGCCTGATAACCCTCTCCATGAAGAAATTCTTCCTAATATCCAATCTGAACCTCCCCTAGCTTGAGACCTGGGAAACTTAGCAGATTGTGCAAACTCTCTCAGTGAGCCCTTTTCTGGTTCAGTGCTGCTTTTGTTGGAGGCATCAGCAGACCATCTTGCAAGTGAAGCTTTTAGGAGTTGTGCCTGAGGAAACCAGGCAGGGCTTGAATGACAGGCCTTCAGTGTTGTCTTGGCTCATTAGAGAAATGTGTGTTCCACACCCAGCTGAAGGGAGTGACCCAGGAGACTCTGAGCAGGCAGGAAACCATGGAAGCAGCAGCAGCAGTGACAGCAGATGGCAGGGTCATCTTGTTAGCTGCAGTTCTTTAATTGGCAACTTTCTATCTATTGTCAGGTAATAACAAAAAAAATCCTCTGTTAGAAATTCCACCTGCTTCTAATTGATCATCATTAATAAATCTGCTCCAGAACAGGTTGCCAGAGTCTCAGCTCTGATGGTGCAGCTCAGATTGATTAGCAAGTGACAGTTGCCAAGAGGAGGTTCTCTGGTTGGGTAAGGAAAGGAACCAAAGCTGTGGACACTGTTGGCAGAACAGAAAGTTGTTTTGGGAAGGTTTGCTGGGCTGGGAAAACACCTGGACAGTTTGGTGTTTCTCTGGTAATTGGTGTGTTGTGGAACACAGGACTGTAAGGAAAGCACTGGTTATACATAAATCAATGCTTAGCAATACTTCAGGGTGGGTGGCATGAGGATGGGGCCAGGCTTTCTGCAGGGGTGCCCAGGGACAGGACAAGAGGGAACAGGCACCACCTGGAAGAGAGGAAGTTCCATCTAAACCTAAGGAGGAATTTCTTCCCTTTGAGGTTGGTGGAGCACTGGCCCAGGCTGCCCAGGGAGGTGGTGGAGTCTCCATCTCTGGAGACATCCCAAATGTGCAGCCTGCTGTAGGTGAAGCTGCTCTGCTAGAGGGGTTAGATATCTCCAGAGATCCCTTCCAACCCCTCCCATTCTGGGATTGTGTGAGTGCTTGCAGTGAGGCAGGATCTCAGGGGCAAGAAAGCATCATGCCACACTGTCCTCCTACAATGTATTTAGCAGCACTGAAAGTAAATTAATACTGACAGAGAATGAGAGGCTTTTTAATCTCACTGCTGAGTCCTCAGCCTGGCTGTGTGCAGTTAGCAAAGGTTAGTTTATTTTCTATCTGGAGCAGAGAAACTGCTGTGCCTCATCCTCAGGTCTCCTGTAGGTGTCTTATTCTGTGCTTACTGCCTGGAGAGCAACATATTGACAAGGTCATCCAGCAGCCAAGGGGAGAATGAGTCTTCTGCCTTACCTGCTTTGCCTGCATTTGAGTTAAGTGCCAATTAAAGGCTGCTTCTGCACAGCATGCTCAGAACAGCTGAATGCAAGCAAAAGGGCATGCTCCCATCCTTAGTGGGAAATCATGGCATAACAGAGTCAGAAGACAGGTGAATAAACAACAGATCAGAACTACAGAAATACTGACTCCTCCACAGGGGCTGCTGGTCCTGTGTGTTCAGGTTAGTAAGTTGTGTGCATTGCTGTATGAGTCCTCAGCAGGTAAGATTCAGGGTCCAAAAGGTGTTGAGTTCCTCCAAAGGGCTATGGTTTTGCACAGTCAGGTTGTGAAGGGACTCTAGTTTCTGATTCTTTCTCTACATGTGTTTGGAATAAATAGCAGAGACTGGTGGTTGATAATGAACAAAAGGTTAATGACCTTCTAAATGATTGAAACCCAGTTTTCCAGTGCTTGTATCCTCACTTGTTGCATTGGTTTGTCTCTTCAGGCTAAAGACTGTTCTAAATGTAGGGGTTTATTAGCCAGAGGGGTTTTTTTGGCTTATGCATGATGCAATTGGGAGTAGCCACTCTTTTGATTGCATAATTGGAATTCTTCATACAGTTGGAGCAGAAGCATTTAAACTCCAAGACTGGGTCACTCAAACAGCTTTGCTTTTGGCAGATTGCAAGCTACATCATTTTCTTCAAGTTCCTTCCTCTGAGGTCTCTAATAGGAGTATGAAAAATGTGTGTATGGTCTGGTACATACTCAGGGTGAAAGTGGCAGCTCTTTAAACCATTTACAATCAGAGGGTTCAGGGGCAATCATCTTCAGTAGGCTAATCTTGAAATGCTCTGGTGTGGTGGAGAATTGCAGCATGAAATTGCTATTGCTATGGAGTTGTGTTTTATTTCTGTAATGTGTTCTGAAATCAAGGCATGCCACACATTAGAAGCTGAAAAGCTCTTCTTGATCTACTGCATGCAATTAAAACAATGCAAAATAAGAGAATCCATATTCTTTCTAAGCTGCCAGACAGAGATGATGGCAATGTGGCACATTGCAGTTTGCAGTTTTTGGTCTGGCTTTGGACAAAACCTGTCAAATGTAAAACCTGAAGTAAACTGAGAAGTCTAAAAGCACAGCTGACTTCCTCAATCCTCCAGATCCAATAATTACCAATGAAGTATTACTCCCAACATTACAGGGAAACACATTTTATACCACTAAAGGATTGCCAGAGTAACTTTTGGAAAACAGAAGTTTGGATTACAGTGTTTGGATGCTGTTTGCTGACAATCCCAACTCTCTCAGCCTGTCCTCATAGGGGAGGTGCTCCAGGCCTCTCATCATCTTCATGGCTCTTTTCTGGGCACACTCTTAAAGGTCCACATCCCCAGATCTGGCTGCAGTACTCCAGGGGGATCTCACAAGGGCAGAGTAGAGAGGCAGAATCTCCTCCCTAGACCTGCTGGTCATGCCTCTTCCTCATATAGGCCAGGATATGATTGGCTTTCTGGGCTGCAAGTGCACACTGCTGGCTCACCTCCAGCTTTTCATCCACCATGACCCCCAAGTCCTTCTCCACAGAGCTGCTCTCAATGACTTCATCTCCTAGGCTGTACTCATGCCTAGGATTGCCCCAACCCAAGTGCCTTACACTTGGACTTGTTGAACCTCATACAGTTCACCCTGGGTATGTACCAGGTCATATACACATTTTTCATACTCCTCTAAGAGACCTTAGAGGAAGGAATGAGGCTTCTCATGGAGAAGAGGAGACTCAGAGGTGATCTCATTGTTCTCTACAACTACCTGAGAGGAGGTTGTAGTGAGATGGGGGTAGGTCTCTTCTCCAGGGTTAGCAGTAAGAGGATGAGAGGAAATGGCTTCAAGTTGAAGCAGGGGAGGTTTAGATTGGATATAAGGAGAAATTTCTTTACTGAAAGGGTAGTAAAGTCTTGGAATAGGCTGCCCAGGGAGGTGGTGGAGTCACCATCCCTGGAGGTGTGTAAGAAACATTTAGATGTGGTACATGGTTTAGTGATAGGTATGGTTGGACTTGATGATCTTGGAGGTCTCTTCCAACCTTTGTGCTTCTGTGAATTCTGCAGAAGCAGGTGGTTCAGTGCTTAGACTGTATGCCACCCTGATCAGGTTTTGGAGACTCCTCTTTTTGTCTGCAGTCCTTTAGGTCTAGCAGGCAAACTTCCAGTGTGCACTGAGCACTCTGGCTGAAGCAGGAGCTGCAGAAATTGCAGAAGTCAGTCACCATTTTCCTTTACATCTCAGCAACAGCAATCAGTGTCTCTCTTGCACATGGAGCTAGACAGCACATTCAGTTTGAGATGTGTAGGGATCAGCCCTAGGAACTCCCAAGCTCCAGCAACTGATACCAAAAGGTGATTAGGAAACTAGGATCAAGCTTGTCTGCTTTCCAACAGGCTTTGCTAACTAGGTGGTGCTAGCACACTAAACACTGCTGTTTTCAGACAAGAAGCCATCTGTAAATGCTTTGAGAATCCTGAGCCTTTGGGATCTTTGTAAGTCATGCTCTGGTATTTCATATCAGATTTAAAAGCCTGCTCTCTTCAATGCCTTGGTATGTGCTTGCAGGAAATCAGGATTTCACACAGAACTTGCAGGTCAAATGAGGAATTATCCACAAGGTTATACAACAGCTGAGCACTAGGGTTTGGACCATAACTCTGGATTTAAGTGTCTCAATTTCACATCTGATGCCCTAGTCCTTTATTGGCTTGAATTTCATGTGTTTGGAAGGGATTTTTTTTCCCATGGGAGGTTTTAAAATGCAGCTCTAAAAATGCAGCTAGCTGTTCTGTGAAGATTTTTGGATTCAGAAGGTGCATTCAAACTCAGCCCAGGCTGTACCATTAGAAGTAAAAATTGATTCAGTAAACAAGATGTGCTCAGAACATGGTGACCTGACAACCTGTAATGAGGGCCCCAATATCTATATTAAATAGAGGCAAACAGAGATGCCAATTGCTCTCAACAGGGACCTCCACTCTTCTCCTGTGACATTGTGTCATTGTGAAGTATATTAATAAAGAATGTATTATGTTTTCTGAACTAACAATAAAGGGGGAAAAAAAAGCTGAAGGAGCTGGGTTGTTCAGCCTGGAGAAGAGGAGGCTCAGGGGAGACCTTCTCACTCTCTACAACTCCCTTAGAGGAGGTGGTAGTGAGGTGTGAGTTGGTCTCTTCTCACAGCTAACAAGTGAGAGGACAAGAGGAAATGGCTTCAAGTTGTGCCAGGGGAGGTTCAGATTGGATATTAGGGAAGAGTTTCTTCCCTGAGATGGTTCTTAGGCATTGGCCCAGGCTGCCCAGGGAGGAGGTGGATTCACCACCCCTGGAAGTGGTCAAGAACATGGAGATGTGGTGCTTGGGGCCATGGTTTAGGGGTGAGCATGGCAGTGTTGGTTGGAAGCTTGGACTCAGGCTCAGAGGGCTTTTCCAACCACAATGATTCTGGGACTGTAAAGGTCCATGTGGCATTAATAAAGAAAACCTTCTATGACTGATTTGATGCCACCAGTGCCAGGGCTGGCTGGGAACTCACTGTCACTGCCCCAGCAGCTTTGTGTTTGCTTACAAGAAGGCTTTGATTCCCCAACATTGTGCTACTGTGACTGCTCATGGCCAGCAAGGCTGCCAGTGGTGCAGAAAACAATGATATCACTGCTGCTGCTGCTGCCTGAGGTGGGGGGAGTGAACCAGAAACAAAAGAGGGAGAAACTGTTGCCATCCTCTTCCAAGTGCTGCACTCAGGGTATGTGTCCATCCCTAATTGCACAGGAGTTCAGTCACAGCAGGATTTTGTCATTACCCAGCTTAATTGCTCCTGCCTGTTACAAATGGCTCTTTGTTTTTGCCATTTGTCTTTCATATGCACCCACACTCTCTATTATATTTCTCCTCCCTTGTCCCCTACCAGTCCTTCCAGATTCCTATTTCCCATTTCAATACACTTCACCATACACCCCCCCCACCCCTTGGTTTAATTTTCTCACCCCTCTTTGCTGTGTAGTGTTTTTCTCTCTCAGGAGCTCTCAGCCTGCTCCCCTCCTTCCATTTCAGCTCCCACTCTCTCACTAAAAACCCCTCATGCTGATTTTACTTAATGCAGTATAATTAAGGGTTGGGCTTTTTCAGAGGGGAAAAAAATGTCATTGCTTCTAGACCAGAAGGGAAAATGTGGCAGGATGCTATCAAATCTTGTGAGCAGACTTCCAGATCCTGAGGATGAGTCAAAGAATGGCCATTCACTTGGAGATTTTGGGGGGGTTTAGGGTTCTTTTTATTGGAATGGGCTATTTTTTTGTCTCCTTGAGGAGCAGAATCACCTACAAATTTCTCTTTAAAAACCACCCAAACAAACACAAGCTGCAGAGGCAGAAGACTACCACTGAGGGAAAGATTTGGCTTTGGTTTGCTTGGTTGATTCTAAAAATCCCTGTATTTTATAACTATTCCTATAAGCAATATAAATAACAAAACTATTACCTTTTTTTTCTCATAGTGGCTTCCCCACCACCACTTCTAATGCATCCTTTAGGCTAATATCCTATCTTCCACTACTGATTAGCTCTTGGGGCACCTCCTGTGGCATCCTGACTGGCAGCTGCAAAGGAAAGGATGGAAACCTGAAGTACTCAGCTCTGTAGGACTCCTCATTACTATGCAGTCGGCTGGATCAACCTGCAGGGTCCCCTGGATCTGCTAATACAGCTCCCACATGTCTGTGCAACTTGATTTGAGCTGCCATGTTCTTCTCTTACCCTTGGCTTATCATACATGGCATCAATCTTCATTAACCATGGCACAATCAGTGTGCCTGATGCCACCACTACATGGTGGTCCTCTGCCCAGGTCACTCTAACAGCTTAACCCAGGGATCTAAATGAGCCTGGCAGGAAGCTTCCTCCTTCCTCTCTACACAGATGTCATCTATGAAGCATCCAACCTCACTAAGGTCTCCTCCTGCATCTGGCATCTTTCTAAGGAAATCCCTGCTGGGATGGCCCAAGGTGTTCACAGATAAACTGGCAACTTGTTCTGCCTTAACAAAACCCAAGGAAATTGAGGAAACCTGTGCCATCCACTTGTGATGAAGGCAGAGGCTCTCCCTGAGTCCAGGTCTTCTAGCAGGACAGGACCATGTGATAGAATTCAAAAGGCTGCTGATGGTAAAGAATATATGTGCAAAGAAAGTGTGAGGGAGGAGAAAGAAACAACTCCAGCCCTGGCTGTCTCACCCAGCTGAGCTGCTCCAGTTGTTACAGCAACAGAGAGATGTCTGCTGTAAGAGGAAAGGGTTGAGAAATGACTGAAGCCAGGTGGGAGAGAGAAAGAGAAGAGATTGTTTCCAGGAGAGATGTGGTAGCAGTCACTGACCTGAGAGGGAGAGAGGAGAAGGCAGCTCTGTGTACTGCATGCACATCGTGTCACATCCATCTCTCCTCCTGGAGAAGACACATTCCTGCAGCACAGGGCTAGCAATGGGACAGTCCTCACTCTGGACCCATCAGCACTGTGTGGGGTTAAAAGAGTGCCTGCTTACCCCAGGAGGTAAGTAAACATTAGCAGCCTGAACTAAACAGGTACTCTGGAACCTTGGCTGGCACTCCGAGGGTTAGTGTGACCTCTCAGCAGGCACGAATCACCCAGGCTGATCAGCAAGACTCGAGAGTACTGATTACAACAGTACTTCCCCTTCAGTAACTGCAGGGACTTGATCTGTGCTCTGCCTACACTGCTAAGCTCTCTGGCTGTGCTGTGTCATCTTGCCCACGTTTCAAAAAACGTAGAGATAGGGTTCTTGGGGCCATGGTTTAGTGGTGAGCATGGAAGTGCTGGGTGGATGCTTGGACCTGATGGGCTCAGAGGGCTTTTTCAGCCCCCTTGATTCTGTCTTGCTTAAACCACAAGCTGAGAGTGGTCAGAGGTACTGCTACACTTCAAATAAAAGCAGGCACCTGGTGAGTTGAGTTAGTGGCAGGAGTGCTGCTTGTATTTATTCGTGTGGTAGCACTTCCTAGGGGTTTGATTAAAGCTTCCCTGGACGCTAGTTTTTAATGGAATTTGAGGAATTGCAAATGGCTTTAGAAATCACTTCTTAACTCTGATGAAACGAGGAAGAAGTAATACAAAGGGTAAAAAAAGCCTCAACAACCTGCTCTCCTCCTAGTGTTATGGGAAACCTGTAAATAAAGAAAACAAATTAGTGCCCCTTTCACACTTCATCAACTGCCTAACAACTTGCAGCCAGTTAATTACATGCCTTTAAAATGCATGTGCAGGAGAAACCACTCAGAAATAAGCTTCTGTAATGAGAAAGGACAGCAGAGAAATCTTGACTCCACTCAGGTCAAGTTAAAAAAACCACAAAACTGGCTTCTGCCTGTTGATTTCCATCCCCCTTAGCTAGAAGCTTAATGTTCTTTCAGTGTCAAGCAGGTGGTGTCCCAGAGCTTCTGGGCTGATTTCTGCAGGTCTGTAATATGAGTCAGAGATGTAAGAATCTATCTTCAACCAAAACCCCCAGTACTTTGAAAGAAATCAGAATTTGACTAAACCCAGTAGCATTCTTGGTACTGGTGGTTTTCAGTAACTGCTCCTGGAAGTGTCTCTGCTCTTCTAGTGCACGTAAAGGAGCTAAAACAAATGCAAGTTACAATTGCAGTCTGAGAGGTGTTTGTGGGCACCAATCACTTCAAGCTTTTGCAGCAGGGTTTAAAACAATTAAAAACCTAAAAAATGAGTGGTTCAGTCTACAGCCATTCTTTAGCACAGGTGAAGGTGCTGCAGAAGAAGTCTTGCTTCTGGAGATTCTCCTGGTATCTGTTTCTGTAGTGAAAGTGTGGCTTTAACAGCTGTAAAACTGGAGAAAGTACTGAATAATTAGAGATAGGTGGGTTTTATCCCTTCAGGAGAGGGGAAAAAAGGGGGGGGGGAAGGAGAAAAATGAAAAAAACAGGAGAAGAAAAAAAAACAAAAAAAGGAGAGAAAAAGGAAATCAAAAGGAGGAGGAAATACAGAGGGCAGAACTAAGAAGGCAGCAGCTGAACATTATTTGCTGAGTTTCAACACTTACAGCTGTGAGGTTGCCTGAAGGAAAGGAGGTTATCTGGAAGGACATGGTCATGCTCGCCTCAAGACCACAGGCTTCAAGATTGACAGTTCTAGGTGTTGTACAGAGCAGAAGCTAAAGCAAGTGAAACAGACAGAAAAGCATTTACAGAGGACAGGAAAAGCAGGAAGGTAGAAGATAAGAAGTGGGAAACCAGCAAGAAGACAAAGAAAGCCTGAAGGGACATGCAAAGAGAATTTTGAGCTTGCAGGACATATACATGGAGTTGCTAACCCCTATACGTTCCCAGGGCCAATAAAAGTGTGCTTTACAGTTGTGGCTGTGGGGCGATTTCTTTGAATCAAAGGTGAAGGGCCTAGTCTGCCCAAAACTCGATAAACCATACAGGCGCTGCAAAACTACCGGCTCCGTCTCAACTCCCTGCAGCCGAGCACCCCTCCCACCCCATCGGCAGCTTTTGCTGCACTCAGAACCCAACCGCCGAGCCAGGGCCGCTGCCAGCCACCCTTCCGGCGGAGCTCATATCCTGCGGCCTTCACACGCTGCCTCAGCCGTTAGCCCACGTGATCGTTGGAGCAAAGGAGGTGCTGCCGGCCCACCGCCCACTAACGCGAGCAAACGGTAAACGGGCAGGAGCGGCGGGCGGAGCGACGGCCCTTGGGCGGGCTCAGAGCGCCGGGAGCCGGGGCGGGGGGCGAGGAAATGGTGGGGGGAGTGGGGGTGAGGAGAGGCCTCGTAGTGGGGCACGGAGTGGAGAAGAGCGTGAGGAAAGCGGCGTGGGGGGCCAACGCGGTTGACAGACGGCAGCCCACAGTTGGCGCTCGGTGCCGCCCCTCTTGCACCGCCCTTTCCTCCGCCCACGCCGGCCGGTAGTAGCCGCTGGGTGGGTGGGGTCCTTGAGTAGCGCGGTGCGGGAAGGAGTGGGGCTGTGCTGCTCGTGTATGAGCCGGGCAGGGAAGGGGGAGTTTCTGTCTCGGCAGCAGTCTTATGGGCTGTTGTAGAGCCGTTCTCCCCTCGTAGC